>CM017560.1:49427570-49440070 GCA_007844125.1 Sinonovacula constricta | reverse complement strand
GTCCACTCTATTGTCCACCCTATTGTCCACTCTATTATCCACCCTATTGTCCACTCTATTGTCCACCCTATTGTCCACTCTATTGTCCACCCTATTATCCACTCTATTGTCCACCCTATTGTCCACTCTATTGTCCACTCTATTATCCACTCTATTGTCCACCCTATTGTCCACTCTATTGTCCACTCTATTGTCCACCTATTGTCCACCCTATTGTCCACTCTATTGTCCACCCTTTTATCCACTCTATTGTCCACCCTATTGTCCACTCTATTGTCCACTCTATTATCCACTCTATTGTCCACCCTATTGTCCACTCTATTGTCCACTCTATTGTCCACCCTATTGTCCACCCTATTGTCCACTCTATTGTCCACCCTTTTATCCACTCTATTGTCCACCCTATTGTCCACTCTATTGTCCACTCTATTGTCCACTCTATTGTCCACCCTATTGTCCACCCTATTGTCCACTCAATTGTCCACTCTATTGTCCACTCTATTGTCCACCCTATTGTCCACTCTATTGTCCACTCTATTGTCCACTCTATTGTCCACCCTATTGTCCACCCTATTGTCCACTCTATTGTCCACTCTATTGTCCACTCTATTGTCCACCCTATTGTCCACTCTATTGTCCACTCAATTGTCCACTCTATTGTCCACCCTATTGTCCACTCTATTGTCCACTCTATTGTCCACCCTATTGTCCACCCTATTGTCCACTCTATTGTCCACCCTTTTTATCCACTCTATTATCCACCCTATAGTCCACTCTATTGTCCACCCTATTGTCCACCCTATTGTCCACCCTTTTTATCCACCCTATTGTCCACCCTATTGTCCACCCTTTTTATCCACCCTATTGTCCACCCTATTGTCCACTCTATTGTCCACCCTATTGTCCACCCTATTGTCCACTCAATTGTCCACTCTATTGTCCACTCTATTGTCCACCCTATTGTCCACTCTATTGTCCACTCTATTGTCCACCCTATTGTCCACCCTATTGTCCACTCTATTGTCCACCCTTTTTATCCACTCTATTATCCACCCTATTGTCCACTCTATTGTCCACTCTATTATCCACTCTATTGTCCACTCTATTGTCCACTCTATTGTCCACTCTATTGTCCACCCTATTGTCCACCCTATTGTCCACTCAATTGTCCACTCTATTGTCCACTCTATTGTCCACCCTATTGTCCACTCTATTGTCCACCCTATTGTCCACTCTATTGTCCACTCTATTATCCACCCTATTGTCCACCCTATTGTCCTCTCTATTGTCCACCCTTTTGTCCACTCTATTGTCCACCCTATTGTTCACTCTATTGTCCACCCTATTGTCCACCCTATTGTCCACTCTATTGTCCACCCTTTTGTCCACTCTATTGTCCACCCTATTGTTCACTCTATTGTCCACTCTATTGTCCACCCTATTGTCCACCCTATTGTCCACCCTATTGTCCACTCTATTGTCCACCCTATTGTCCACTCTATTGTCCACTCTATTATCCACTCTATTGTCCACCCTATTGTCCACTCTATTGTCCACCCTATTGTCCACTCTATTGTCCACTCTATTATCCACTGTATTGTCCACCCTATTGTCCTCTCTATTGTCCACCCTTTTGTCCACTCTATTATCCACTCTATTGTCCACTCTATTGTCCACTCTATTGTCCACTCTATTGTCCACCCTATTGTCCACTCTATTGTCCACCCTATTGTTCACCCTATTGTCCACCCTATTGTCCCCCTATTGTCCACTCTATTGTCCACTCTATTGTCCACCCTATTGTCCACTCTATTGTCCACTCTATTGTCCACTCTATTGTCCATCCTATTGTCCACTCTATTGTCCATCCTATTGTCCACCCTATTGTCCACTCTATTGTCCACCCTATTGTCCCCTTATTGTCCACCCTATTGTTCACTCAATTGTCCACCCTATTGTCCCCCTATTGTCCACTCTATTTTCCACTCTATTGTCCACCCTATTGTCCACTCTATTGTCCACCCTTTTGTCCACTCTATTGTCCACCCTATTGTCCACTTTAGTGTCCACTCTGTTGTCCACTCTATTGTCCACCCTTTTGTCCACTCTTGTCCACCCTATTGTCCACTTTAGTGTCCACTCTATTGTCCACTCTATTGTCCATCCTATTGTCCACTCTATTGTCCACCCTATTGTCCGCCATAGTGTCCACCCTATTGTCCACTTTTTAGGGTAGAAGTATTGAGGCAATAAGCGCATATTATTAAATACTATATTTTAATTTGTATCATCTTCTGTCAGAAGTGATGTTCGAAACCGCGACCCTATCTATGACTTTGAGTTTGACACTCTAAAAACACTTCGACTCCCCGCATCACGGTTTCTGTTTAACCAAATAAATATTGACATTCGGCCTCATAAGTTTGCCTTAGAAAAAGAAAATTGTAATTGTTTCAGCCAAAACAGTGCGATGTGTTAAGAAAATGTCAACACATTTTCTCTGTACATAATTACTGTATGCTTATGTTGTGTTTGATAGTACTGTTACTTAAGATTTATTTATAAAATGACACGTTTACTTAACGACGAAATGGTGTAACAGAAAGAACAAGCCAGCAATAAACTAGTACAATAATGTTTTATTTTAATAAACAATTAAATCTATGACGTAATAAAACAATAACAAATGAATCAGACAAAATTTCAGAAAGCAAAATAAATGTTAGCTTACAGTTTGTCCCTTTAGGAGGTGTCCCTTTAATAGTCCAATTAATAATCCAACGTCGAATAATCCTGAAGAGTTTTCGGTAGAATGTCCTCGTAGATAAGCACAGTTGAAATAATCCAAAAGTAGAACAATACACGAATGAAAATGATATAATTCCAGATTCAATACTTTAATATTAATATCACTGAAGAATATATTAGTCCACGTAAGTTCCAACACAGAAAGATTTAATATAGAAGCTGCAAGTATTTCCAAACTATATGTCCAAACGCCATGTCCAAACGTTTATCCAAACTTCAAAGCAAACTGTATCCAAACTTGCTTTAAATCGGCTAACACGCTCTTATATAGACCCAGAGAATTTTAGAACATTTACGAAACCCAGAACATTCTCGAAACCCAGTTAAAAATAAACAAATGAACTTTCTAGCATGATCCTTATTTTCTCTCAGTTACGCGAATGCTAAGTCATCAATACCACAACGGTAAACAACCCTTAACCTGACTCGCGTAACCTTAAACGCTGGTGTACTACTGTACATATACCTCCACCACTAAAGAAAAAAAGATTTATGCAATAAATCCTTTTTTAGAATATTAAATTAACAATAACTTAATAAAGTAAGTTATTACAACAATGATACAAAATACAATATAAGTGTCACAAGTCAAACAGATGTAATATCAAAACATATGAAATTTCAAATATACACAATTTAGTGTTACAAATTACAAATTGCATGTATTAATTATTTACCAGACATCATATCAAAATAAACTGTAATCAATGTAACAATAACAGTTATACAAAGTTCAAAATACATGTAATCTTTTGAATAAACGTGTTGTAATAACATATTGTGCTTCAGTTAACTTAATTACATACGAGACAGAGCACCAAGTATGAAATTGTCTTTTCCTTTAATGTGTTTAATTTTTAAATCAAACTCTTGTTAGAGCAGGCTCCACCTAAATAACCTTTGGTTTTTGTTCTTTAACTTGTGTAAGAACTTAAGAAGGTTGTGGTCACTGAATACAACAATAGGTTTAACTGAAGCAGTTAAATACACTTCAAAATGTTGTATAGCAAAAAGAAGAGCAAGACACTCTTTTTCAATTGTAGAATAATATCTCTGGTGTTTGTTAAACTTCTGATAAATAACACACGGGATGATCAATGCCCTCACTATCTGATTGTAACAGAACAGCACCAGCACCGACGTCACTAACATCAACAGCCATTAAAAAACGTTTACCAAAGTCTGGTGCTAAGAGAATTGGTGCGCTCTTGAGTACAGCTCTCAATTTGTCGAATGCAGTTTGACATTGAAAACTCCATAAAATGAGTTACCTTTTTTTGAGAAGGTTTGTCAAAGGTTCTGCAATGTCAGAAAAGTTTTTACAAAATTTTCTGTAATAGCCTGCCATACCAAGAAATCGCATCAATTGCTTTTTACATTTAGGTATTGGAAACTCAGAAATAGCCATAACTCATGTCCTGAAAAGGTCAACGTAGCATGAAAAAATTCACTTTTATCCAGGTTGATGGTTAGCTTAGCTTCACTCAATCTGTTGAAGAAATATCGGATGATTTCCAGTTGTTTGGCAAACGTTTCAGATTAGATGATGACGTCGTCGATGTAGGCATCGCACCCGTTAAGTCCAGAAATGACAGAGCTAATAAGTCGTTGGAACGTTGCTGTCCTGGGCACCTGGTTCGAAAGATCTAGTTTGAGTATTTATATCATATCATTCATTTTTCCCTGGGCCGCTTTGAGATTTGAACTTGCCAGTTCACAAGCTTTTGATAACCTTTCTCGGAAATCAGATACATACTTCAACAAGTTCAATGATGACTCATCATCAGACAGGAACTTTTCCTTAAGAAGTTTTAACGGTCTACGAACAGAGTGACCAAACACCATCTCAAATGGACTAAATCCAAAAGACTTCTGTTTTGACTCCCTAACTGCAAACAAGAGCAATGAGATTCCATCATCCCAGCTTTTGTCATTTTTAAAGCAATAAGTATGAATCATGTTTTTCAATGTCTGGTGAAATCTCTCTAAGGCACCTTGACTTTCAGAAACATAAGCAGATGACTTATTTTGTTTGATTCCTAGCTCACGCATGACATGCTGAAATATACCAGACATGAAATTCGAACCTTGGTCCGATTGAACTGACTTAGGGAGGCCAACAAATGTGAAGAATTTGACAAGAGCCTTGACAATCGATTTTGACTGAATATTCCTTAAAGGTATTGCTTCAGGAAAATGTGTCGAAGCACACACGAGGTTAGGAGATACTGATTTCCTGACTTCGTCTTAGACAAAGGTCCAACGCTGTCTGTTATAATTCGGCTAAACAGTTCCTCAAATGCAGGAATTGGCTCTAACGGAGCTTAGGGAATATTTTGATTTGGTTTGCGAACCATTTGACAAGTGTGACAAGAGTTGCAATACTGAGACACGTCAGATTTAAGACATAGCCAAAAGAAGTGGTTTTGATCTTTTTGTGAGTCTTTGTGATACCTAAATGACCAGACATAGGTGATTCATAAGCCAGACTTAAAATTTCTTGTCTATACTGACGAGGAACTACAATCTGATGGTTAACCGCCCAATCATCCTCAACTGCTACATCTGGTGGTCTCCATTTTCTCATCAAAACACCATTCCGTACATAATAACCGACCTGCACACATGAAATCTCATTCTCAGGTTAAACCTTCTCGAACAAACAAGAAATACCAGGATCACTGTGTTGGTCCTGAACAAGTTGTGACCTTGACCTTTTATCATCAAATTTGTCATTGGATGAATGGCCATCATTTGAAAATGTTGACATATCAGAATGTGACTAACTCACATGTTTAAGAAACGGGTCATTAGCCTCGTTGTAAATCTGACCTATAAAAGTGTCAGCCAAGTCAACATAAGAAGTGACATTTTTGTCAACGGCGTTTTTAGCCGAACTCTGGATAGCTTGGCTAGCCATAGAACGAGTAACTGCACAAGAAGGATAAAGATCAGGAATTTCCTGTTCAGCAGGATCGTGACGTTCGTCCATGATAGGTGTGTCAGTTACGAGTGGGTTTACCACGACCTTATCTCCAGCTAAATCATTGCCTAGCAGCAAACGGACACCCTCAAAAGGTAATGAAACTCTAAGACCTAAAGACACTGAACCACTTACTAAAGTGGAAGACAAAACAATGTTATGGGGAGGAACAGTTAAAGAACCACACTCTACACCCTCAACAACAACAGCTCCAGAGAAGATCTTCTCGGAAAACGGCAGAGTATCTGCCAAAATAAGAGATTGGGACGCCCCAGTGTCTCTTAATATCTTAATGTGGGGGGGGGGGGGGCGGGGGGCGGGGGGGGGGGAAGTAAGCAAGAGTCACCTGGAAGTGAAACAAAACCATTTGACATAAATGGCTCATAAATGTCCATAACAGAGTCAGAATTGGTTTTGAAACCTCAACGGTATGAAAAGGCTCTTTTGCCTTTGGCAAGAAATCAGGTTTGTTGGCCTGATCAAAAGTGTCAACTTCGACACAAGTCTGTGGCCTTGTCTTGAAGGTGGTGAGGCCTGTTGGCTTGTACCCACCACTTGACTGCTTCTCTTTTAATTTTAAACAGTCAGAAATGAGGTGACCAGTTTTCTTGCAATAATTGCAAGTAACATTAGATAAGGTATTTCGTTCACCGGACGATTTTTGTCTGTGTGAACTGAACTGACTTGAAAAGCCAGTAGAATTAGTGTTGTGTTTTAACTTAGCATTTGCACGTGGACTTTAATTGGTATATCTTGTAGTGCTAAGTGTAGATGTGAAGTTTGGTTTAGGAACAAATCACACCTTGTGAGTCAAAGAATAGTCATCAGCCAAACGAGCAGCTTCATTTAAAGTTTCAACTTGCTTTTCATCAATGAAGGACTTAATGTCAGGTTGGATGCAGCGTTTAAACTCTTCAATAAGCATAAGCTGTCTTTATTTGGCATGGTCTTGTTCTATTCCTTTAGATGAACACCATCGGTCAAATAATTGTGTTTTTGTTCTAGCAAACTCAACATGTGTTTGATTAGTTTCCTTTTTACAATTCCTTAATTTTTGTCTATATGCCTCAGGGACCAGTTCATAGCCTTTAAGGATGTAATCTTTGACAAGATCATAGTTAGAACACTGTTCAATGCTTAACTGTGTGTAGATTTCACGTACTTTACCTAACAGAACTGTTTGTAGAAGTGAAGTCTAGTGCTCTTTTTGGCCATTTAAAGTTATCTGCAACTTTGTCAAAATGTAAAAAAGTATTTGTCAACATCCTTTTCTTGAAATGGAGGAACAAGTCTTATATTCTTTGACACATCAAATGCTTTATTTTGAATGGGTGTCTGATCTGCTCTATCTAGTTTCTTCAATTCTAACTGAAACTGCCTGTCTCGTTCTCTTTCTTCCCGCTCTCTCCCGCTCTCTCTCTCTCTCTCTCTCTCTTTCTCTCTTCGCGTTCTCTTTCTCGTTCCATTTTCTTCTCTTCCAACTTTAACCATTCTAATTCTATTCGCTCTTCTCTTTCCATTCTTAATTTCTCTAATTGCAATTTTAATTCTAAGTCCTGGTCTGACACATCTTCCTTTACAAACGACATAAAGTCAGTCGAAAGTATGTTGTCGTCAATCAAAGTTTGAATAAGCATGTTGCAAATAGCCTGTTTTCGCATGGATACTTTAATTCCAGGAACATTATAATGAGCAGCGTTGTCGAGCAAGTCAGACTTTTTGGCCAAAGTAAACTCCTCCTGAGTAGGCGACTTTACAAAATTTTCCAAATTAAATGCCATGGTAGCTTGTTGCTGGTTTGTAGAAATATTTGTTCACAAAAAAATTAAATAAAAGAAATATTACACAAAAATAGCAGAGTTATCCTTGAATGTTAAACGGACGAGCCCCCATTTCTGTTAGGACCGGTGTCGCTATATAAGTTTATTTATAAAATGGCACGTTAACTAAACGACGAAATGGCGTAACAGAAAGAACAAGCCAGCAACAAACTAGTACAATAATGTTTTATTTTAATAAACATTTAAATTTATAGCTCAACAAAATAATAACAAAATTATCAGACAAAATTTAAGAATGCAAAATAAATGTTAGCTTACAGTATGTCCAACGTCGAATAATCCTGAAGAGTTTTCGGTAGACTGTCCTCGTAGATACGCAATAATCCAAACGTAGAACAATACACGAATGTAAATAATATATTTCCAAATCCGACACTTAATATTTATATCGCTGTAGAATATAGTAAGTCCACGTAAATTCCAACACAGAAAGATTTAATATAGAAGCTGCAAGTATTTCCAAACTATATGTCCAAACTCTAAAGCAAACTTGCTTTAAATCGACTAACACGCCCTTATATAGACCCAAAGAATTTCTAGAATATTCCCGAAACCCAGAACATTCTCGAAAGCCAGTTAAAAATAGACAAATGAACTTTCTAGCATGATCCTTTTCTTCTTGCAGTTACGCGAATGCTACGACATCAAACCACAACGGTAAACAACCCTTAACCTGAATAGTGTACCCCTAAACGATGGTGTACTACTGTACATAACAAAAAGGCGATATATATAACACATGCAAAACTCGTCAAAATAGTCCATGATAAAATTTCAAAAAATAACGCAAGCATACACATTACAAGACGGTATATTCCCTTCTGAAGCGATCACATGACTAGCAATTTATATTTAAGTTGCTTAAATAGCATATGGGAAGTTCTCTTTTCTCGTGTGTACGAAACATACGATGATACGTCCCAATATTAAGTACTAACTGTGTATTATAATTCAGTTACAAAATTGTTTTCCTTAATTTATCATATGTCCATACTTTAACTGCACTTTAAATTATTAAATCTTTCTAAGATTACGTCATACAGAAATCTGACCACGCAAATTTCGGATTTTATTTGATATGACGTCATATCCGGTTTAGGCAGCAATGGCAACTAAAAGAGGGCACATTTCTTGACAATTCCTACTACGAAGATTAAAATAATTCAATTTTATTCGATTTATATTTACTAGTTACTTAGAAAGAAGAGATCATCTGTTTACTCATTTTAGATATCTTCATTTTATTCACAAACAAATCAATTCCGGAGCCCCGTGCAACTCCATAATAATTAAATATTTAACACATAAGCCTAAAAACTTGCATCATATTTTCAATCATAATGTTATATTATTATTATTATTATTATTATTATTATTATTATTATTATTATTATTATTATTATAAGTAGTAGTAGTAGTGTAGTAGTAGTAGTAGTAGTAGTAGTAGTAGTAGTATAGTAGTAGTAGTAGTAGTAGTAGTAGCTGTTGTAGTAGTTGTGAAAGAAGAAGAAGAAAAAGAAAGAGAAGAAGAAAATTATGAAGAAGTGGCGAAGAAGAAGACGAAAAAGAAGATGAAGAAGAAGAAGAAAAAGAAGATGAAGAAGAAGAAAAAAGAAAAAGAAGAAGAAGAAGAGAAAAGAAAAAGATCAAAGAAAACTTAATTGGTTGAAATGGTTATAAGGGCACACAACTCCTTTGTAATCAGAACAACATGACTTGCTCTAGTTGTTTCCCCTTAAGTGTACGGGAGTTAAATCCCGATGAGCATCTAATATTGCTGCCAAGTGAACATTAAATGACCATGTTAATAAAGGACCGTCATTTTAAAGAAAAAGAATATTTATATACATAAAGTATTGTTCAAACGTCATGGCGACTAAAAGAAATGTGTGTGTATGTTAAGATATCGCATTAGTTTAGTAACAATGGGACTATTTACACGTGCTGCAATAGACGGCCATTGCTATCGTGAATAAAAAGGCAAAAACTTACTAAACAATACAAACAATGTTTGTTCGACAAAGATTTATCAAATAAGCAAGATAAGAAGACAATTTTCACAAAAATTACATCCGGAATTAGTTAATTATATATGTTCATAGTATTTTAATGTTTATTTACTCATAAAAATCGTGGTATTGTTTTGTTTGTTTTGTAACGGCGCATTACAAGTCTTAAATAAAACATCTATCTTTCTATCAACTAACACGTTAAATGAGATAAAAAGCCTAATTCTTTGTGAATGTGACCTAAATACCGATTTGTTATTTACAAGTTAAATGTAGTATAACATCAAGTTATTTATTTGCTTAACAAGGTCATTTTATTTTACATACTATTTAATTGTAAAATTATTTTTTGGAATAAATCAATTGAACCCCATCTTCAAACTAATTGAATAGATACATATCGAACTGGACAGTAATAATGTACAATTAAACACATCTCTACCGAGCATCTTTACTTCAACTACAAGCATTTAAAAGGTTAACAAAATGAAATAGAAACATATAAACCAACGCATAAAAAACAAGATACCTCATAAAAAGACAACCACTCTAACTAAGAACGACACAATTGATTCATCCGTGTTTGTTGTCAAACAAATTAAGATATCTACGGTCCCTGTGAAGTCGCTATATGATGCCAAACCTTCAATTTGCTTATCATTATTAAGTAGTTAAATTGCAAACTTGTTTATGTGGCCTTTATTGACAGCGACCGAAGCCACGAATTAACCGAAATGCGATATTATCACTTATAAAGTCTAACCCGATCGTTTTCTCTCGACCCGTATTCAAAAATGTGTGCAATTATTCACTGTGATTCTAGTTGCGGTGAGCGTCATTTCAACAGCCTGTTGGCAAAGCTATTCATCAGTTTCCTGTAAAAGTGGAGAGAAGTGAAAAATTGTGCTTTATTCTATTCAAATAGATACCGGTTGTTCTTTGACGTGAATTTAATCATTGTTACCCGCAGTATATTATAATTATATCAAAAGGTCATTTTTGAGCCATTTTTTCTGCTGCCGTAATGTCGGATTTAACATTTTTAAGTATGAAAGAGAGCTACGTGTATATGTATGTGGAGATCCGATCCACTACCCGGCAGTGCAACAGAATACGAGTCAAACGTTGATTATTTGTATTGTTATCCAGCAGATGTTTGCAATTAATTTTTGCCTGTATTGCACAAATATTAGCATTTTTAGCTTTGTTTGTAAACCTGTGAATTAAGGGCACGCTCTTGATGTCATCGTGTCCACCCTATAGTCCATTTTTGGGGTAAAAGTATTAAGGAAGTAAACACACGAAGTACTGTGTGCCACATTTTCTTCTTGAAAATTCGAATTATGTCATGTCGGGTCTAAGGTTTGAAACAAGGAGCCTAGCTTTAACATGGAGCCCGACGCCCTAAAACTCGACATCTGACACTCGACTCATTACTATTTATAACTTAGGCTGGAATTATGAATCCGCTTACAAGGGATTTACACCTCTATAACATGTTCTATAAAAGAACTGTGAAACATATTACACCCCAGTTTGATATTAGAAAAGCGATACTTATTCATATAGACACTGTTACCATCGCTAGTCCTTGACCTAAGGTTTATGACATTTTTCCGGAAAAAAGTTGTCACATTTTTTTAAATTATATGTTATTTAAAAACGATGTTTTTTATGTCATATCAAAATGCAGCGTTTTGCCGAAATACAATACCGAAGGTTAAAGATTTTTACATTAACAAAAGTAGTATCAATATCATTACTTTCACCGTTTCCATTGTCCAAAATCAGAAAGGCAGCATTGAAATCTACCAGTGTGAACAAAAGCGAAAAGAAAACTTTCTTCTCTAAAACGATAATGACGGGCACTTCCGGTCTAGACAGCTGCTGGTTTCCGGTGGTATTGTGCGGCGACCCCGGGTGCGACCTATATCCCGGTAACGGCTGCTCTTCGTCGTGTCGAGGCCTTATGGCCACACTATGATTATACCTGTCACTCCAGGCTGACCGGCTGCCTTCTCTGCACCCGAGGTCTCTGACCATGCATCAAGGGTTGACCAGCATCCGTCACCCGTCAGTCTCAATCAACGACAACTGCATCTTCCTCATCGTCATCTGCATCATTCGCATCACCACCGTCTGTGCATTTGTCCATCTCCATTTTGAAGATGCAAAAATACGCCAGAAGCGATTTTGAAGACTCGTCAACTTGTCATTTTAAGAACTCTGTTAATGTGATGACCACCATCATTATCATAAGCACAGGAAGCAGAAGTGCAACGGCCACTACTATCCAGGATTTCAACATTTTATACAATATACAGGTAGTTTCAACTGAATTCATCCAAATCAACTAAGAAGATATAATTTTGATTTTACAACCTTCTCATATATCGCAGCACGACAAACGCTATTATGGTAAAATTTGCTTCTGTTAAGATTTCCTTTACAACAACATCCATTTATGATATATGTATAAGTGTCACCAGCAATGGAATTCAAATATATATACTATATAGTTTTGTTTGGTTTATTTTTTGTGTTTTTGCATTTAGAGATACATCGCAGCGACACATCTATGACCATCATGACTACATCCAGCTATTTTAGCAGAGGAAGAACCCACACAAATGTCCGGCTAGAACCACACACATACCACAGGCACACGCAAATCAGCAGCAAGACCTTCCCACATTAAATCCTTCGTCACGACCGGGACTCGAATCCAGAGTGAGCAGGCAAAGAAGTAACGGTGAGAGAGAGAGAGAGAGAGAGAGAGAGAGAGGAGAGAGAGAGAGAGGGAGGGGGGAGGGGGGAGAGAGGGGGGAGAGAAAGAGAGAGAGAGAAAAGGGAAAGAGT
>CM017560.1:49342655-49420359 GCA_007844125.1 Sinonovacula constricta | reverse complement strand
AAAAATGCTCAGACATTGCTCATAATAAGATTCATATTTAATGCATCGTAACATTGCCGAATAAAAATTCAGCGGCAGGCATTTTTTACAAATATAGCTATCCGAATTATGGGCGCTGAATGCTTAACATTGTTTACAAACTATAATGTTATGTTACTGAATTAGTAATTCTGATTTTAAGTATTGAAAAATAACTAGCAGTTTGTTGTTGAAGGCAACATTTGTTTAACGAGGTTTCTTCCTAAACAGAAATTAAACTAGTATCAAATAGTATCAAATACAATATAAGTTAAGCGAACAAAATCGATCACTGCAAAATGAACCACACTTATCAAACGAGAAATGAGTTTTGTTTATATTTATGAAAAAATATTAAGTTCAAATCTATAAAACGAAATATTTCTTCAAAAATTGATTATTGAAACCAGATATGTTCACAAGCCTCTTATGTTTCTTTTTAATTTTGAAAACAAAATTTTACGATTCTTTAGTCACCCATGTACGCTTGATTTGTTTGACATAATTTCGGAGAGATGAAAGTGAATTACCTTCAATCATTTCACACATTGGCGACGTTTAGTAAGAAAAAAAATGGTGTAAAATCATCGCCGTGCAGTTTATTATGGGTGACCCAAATTAGAGAATTACGTGACCTTTTGCACCCCGACAAACGTCTGTTCACGATGTTCAGCGATGTAAAATCACACACATACATGTAAATCTTCTGCATAACATTAGTATTTCACTTGTATTAAAGGATAAGTATTTGCTTGTTTAATTTAATTGTAAAAGAGTTTATTGCTTATCAACTTATAATGTCAATTCATAAATTACTTCGCTCTGTTTGCGTTTTAAAATGAAAATTAAAAAATACAAATATATAATGCAAAATCATATCTGATTTTGTAGCAAACGATATTGATATGAGTTTCTTTCTTGTCTCGCTTTTTTTCTACTCAATTTTGTCTCTTCCTATGCTTTTTTCTGTGTGTGTTTTTTTATCCGATATGTTCTGATATATAGAATACAAATTCTTTTTGTAGTTTCTGATTCATTATTGCCAACCGAATTTCCCTCTTTTCCTACTAGGGCGTATTATTTTAAATTGTTAACCTAATCTCTGTTTATATATTGTAAAAAAGGTCTTTAGAGTGTTGTGTATTTTGTCAAATTCATTAAAATAACTCACGATTATAAGTTACGTGTGAGAATTTTTTCCACAAGCGCTCCTCTTATGTTTCTCTTCTAATAAACACATTTTACAATAAAATACTTTTATTAATTATAATCTTTTGCTCAGTTATTAACCCATAATGCAGGTGTTTACTGTTAATTGTCTCAGTTTTTATATATCTTTTATTTACACTGTTTGACTTTAAGAAATCCTTCCAGGAAGTGGGAGGTTGGAGCGCTCCGTAAACCAGGTTTAAGCACTCCAGTCTGCCGTCGTCAGACCAGACGTTACAGTGAATCGGCTGTCTTGTTGTCTAATGGTGTGACGTCTCGTTTCAATGTTCTTATGTGTTTCATATTAACCTTTGTCTAGTGGTACTTCAATCTTTAACATATGCGGTAATATTTTTTATATTGTCCCATTCTCTAAAACGGTTAACATGTAGAATACTTTTAAGTTTGATGTAGAATCACAACTATTCAACAATAAAATGATCAACCAACGTATTTTCAGACCGAATAGTTGAAACGCTGCCAAACATCAGTCGACATCGGCAGGAGACAATAAAATAAAACAAAACCTTTGACTTAAAGTTTATGTGTGTGTTTTCTAAATACTTTCGTGAAAATAAAATAAAGCTACGAAACATTCTTATGGCGAACAGTAAGCCCTGTATAGTGTCGTAAAACAGTTGACTACACGCTAATAAAATGTCACACTCCACAAATCAGAGAGCAATGGCGGAGTCGAAATTGTGATACACCCGTTCACCCTTGTGACGCGCATGCGCAGAAAAGGTTCCCTTATAAGATCTGTGAGATCAAAGTCGTGTGCAAGGACCCTTTACGCCGGCAGGGAGCCAAATGCTTTAGGTTCATAAGAGAAAATAAAACAATAAAATGTGAAATGGCCATGAGAACAAAAGCTACTGAGGACCAATATTATATATTACTGAAAAAGAACAGCCCAAAAGTTATATGCATGGTATGTAAAGACATGCTCCTACTTTCTTAAAAGAATATAAATTGCCATTTTTCAATTTCTCACTTTCGCTCTAAAGATAGCACAAAACATTAAATCTATTTATTAATAAATTCTTGTAGTTGTTTTTCATAAGTATTTGATAGGTCTACTAAAAGCAACTAGTATCTATCGAGCCTGACTTTACAGACGACAGTTACAAAACATATCGTTTGAGCATCAAGTTTTGTTTGTTTGTAGCATGTCAATCCTTTTTCTATATTTACAGTATTTATGTGTACGTTTATAAGACGTTTATATGTTGCAACTTAAACAAATGTATCAACCTACGTGTTTCGTTTAAACAAGAGCTAAAATATTTGTCGTGAAGGTAGGAATACAATCGCTAGAAAACATATATACACTAAAAATATTTCTCGGTCGGAATATAAATAAAATGTGTTAAAGAAAAGGGTCTTGATTCATACACATTTGTACTTGACACACTGGCTCCATCTGGGAGCAATGTACTTTCAACTTGCATTTTGTGAAATTTGTTTTATCACAAAGGAGTCATTGGGATTGGCATATGATACAAGACCATGACCTTAAATATGACCTTGGGGATTGTCACCTGCAAATAGTATGTGGTTCACGCCTTCCAGTATGTCTGATAAGTATCTATATAAAGTTGGCAAAGTGTCGCGTAGATACTAACATATAGCTTAGGAGCAATTTATAAGGAATGACCTCGAATATAACTTTTAATCTGACCTTAACCTTAAAAGATTTTCCTGTCACAATGTTGGTGCTACATACCGTGAAGTGTGTGTTCGTACGATGGTAAATGTGATAGAAGTACTGTAAATAATACGGCTGAGACGATGACATGAGATGGACTGGCGTACAAACAGACGCACGGACGGACGGGCCGACAAAAAGCGCGACTGTTATATGCTGCCCTTCAGAGGGAGGGGTGCAAACAATTCCTACACATGAACTATGTTAAACGGAAAATAAAATAAAAATGTCATTTCATATCTGATGAAAGATGTAAGGATTCAAGAGCAAAAAATGTACAATATAAAACGTAGCCTTGCCTAACCGAACCACATAACTATGCACAATATAAAAGAAGAAACCACCCCATTAAAGTAAACATTTAAAAAAAAATACTTAATGAAAGTTATCATCTTAATTGTTTGCGAAAATGTTATTTTATTATTCGCGTGTAGTATTTATTTTTATGCGCTGACATTTTAAAATTACATTGAGAAACAAAAGTTTTGAACCGAAAATAATCCTAAAGCTTAATTTAGATGCATGGCTTTGATATTTGTTTATAACTATGTTCGTTTTATGATGAGGCTTTGGACCTCAATCAACATTGTTTTGTGTTTCATAAATATGAACAACACTAATTCCTAACCAGAACACCAGTATTAGACCCACGGCTTATGAATGGACGTTAACGAACACATTAAACATACATTTACTATGACTAGACGCAATTTCCGTCGACGCTGTTCTTGAAGCGCTAGAACAATTCAGCCAGATTCACTCCAGAAAATAAAGACATCTTCATTCACCGCTTATAGCATCAAACATCGCTAAATAGTCTTCCTTAGAGACAAAATCAATTGATCTCAATTCTCAACGAGACATGTCAAAAACGATTAATTTCAATAAGTCGCTTGTAATAACACAGTGTAAGGGGCTGTGCTCGAACAACCGGAAGAAGTGAACGGCAAAAGACGCGGTCCCACATTTCCACAATATGCCTAATGAACGTTCTTCTGATTGGTTCTTAGAAGTACCGGGAATGAAAGTCATTTCTTGAGAAGATGGCCAATATGTTTGCGGACGGCCGTAAGAAGGCAGGACAATAACTAAGTGGTTATTGAACATCTTGCCGACATAAGGGCAGCGAAAAGAAATGCGGGGAGAACGGTTTCAATTCAAGAAGTAATTCCTAATCCAGTGTAGAAAGCCGTTTGATGAGAGAGTCGATGGAAATTCTGCAAATAGGCTTAAATGGTTGGATAACTAATTGTAATCTTTGATTAGTTTGATTAGTTTATTTCTTATTCTCCAAAAGATTTTCAAAATTAGAGTAATTGAAGTGGATGTTATAATATCTGTTTGTTTTGTTGCTTTATACAATCGCTGTTGGACCGAAATATTAAGGGCTCTTATTAGGGTAACGCTAGATAGATAAAAAAATATTTTTATTTCTCAAATATAGAGGAAATGTTTTTATAATGAATGTAAAACTTTCGAAAATGTAAGTGGTTGTGTTTATTTTCTGAATCTTAGAGAAAAGTCGAACTAAAGTCATAATTACTTTAACATCATGACTGGTGCACAACCTCGACATTATTTTACATTTTTCTAACTTACATCAAACAGTGTTTTAGTATTTATGTTATGTCAAATATCATAATTTATCATAACATTTTATAAAGGACAATTGTTTTATTAAAAGATAAGAAGCTGAGTCATTGTATAAGCAAGTGTTTGCAAAAACAACAGCTTAAGGCAAATATCAATATTCTCTTTACACTTTGTAAGACAGATTATGTCATGTGGTTTCCTCAACAAGTTAACTTAAATGTTTATATTATTAAAATTGTACACTATTGGAAACAAAAGTAAATATGAACGACTAAAACTATTTAAAGCAACGATGCAAGCAATGATACAATGGTAAATGCAAAAATGATGATGATGATGATGATGATGATGATGATGATGATGATGATGATGATGATGATAATAATAATAATAATAACAACAACAACAATAATAATAACAATAATAACAACTACAACAAAAACAAAAACAACAACAACAACAAAAACAATAATAATAATAATAATAACAATAACAATAACAATAATAATAATAATAATAATAATAATAATAATAATAATAATAATAATAATAATAATAAATGCATAAAACCTTAAATTCAAGCCCTAAATTACAAGTCACTCTTAATTGTTTGGTTAAGTTTTTGGAGAAACAAAAAATACACTTAATCTTAAATTTATTTTGGTGTTTAAAGTTTGGCTTTAAGAATTTAATACTGCGTCACGAAAACAGCACGACCGTGCGATGTCGTTTATTAGATATTAATAACCAATTTAGGCGCACGCGTCACAATATGTGCGAAACCACAATGAAAATATGACAATTTAATTGCTCGACAATAATCGCCAAAGTATCTTCATTTCACTCTTTTTTAAAATTCGGGGATAAAATATTCATCGGATGTCTGCATATAGCGAAAGAATGACAATAACTGACAATAAATTTGGACAGCGTGTATGAAAATCAAAACACCTCAACATCGGTATCGTAATTGTCGATCTAGTATAATAGAAATATCAGTGAGATAAAATCTAATTTACAAACTGTGCTTGTGACAAGCATCTCTATCTTAGTAGAATGGACATTTGCATGGTTGGGACTCTATAGGCAGCAGGCGTTGTCGAGTATTTGCGAATTTCTCTGCTTAACAAAATCACCTGGGCATATATCCTGCATAACTTGTCGACAATTAATTAAAAGTCGATTTGCAAGTTCAATTGTTGTATGATGCCGAAGCGACAACTTTCTAAACATTGCCACCACCAAAAATAACATAGAACGTCGCTACAGTTTTCGAAGCAATGACAGGTTTTACGTGTTTTGTTTAGTTCTAACTCTTTCATGCGATATCTAGGCTTCGACAATGTTCGAAGACTCGTATGCCATTTCAAAATCTGCAACTTCGCACGTTATTTACGTCACACTGTGAAGCGATCCATGAGACAAAATCACATTAAAGCCAAATGTTATGTTATCTTTGGAAACCGAGACAGTCCGAATGCCTCTGGTCACGTGACGGCACGTGCAGTGCACGCGCTGTCGCTATTTAGCGTGAAACCACGCCATCAAGCCTCACAGCGGGCGCAACCGCCCGTGAAGTTGGTCGTTGTAATAGCTTAGCGCCGCACGTGTCGTGGAGGTATTTTAAAGTTCCGGACGCTAGCGTCCGAGCGGCAAGAAAAATGAGAGAATAATAGACTCGCAGAATCCGCTGACGTAGCTTTGGGGACTGGAATATAAACTACCAAAACCTTCCAAACTGAAAGAAAGTAATGAAGAAATGCGGGGCGTCCATTGACAAGTGTCAAAACAGGCCAAACATAGTGGTTACATTGGTGTTTTGTTTGGCGGCTGATTTAAGGAATCCCAGCAGACCTTTGCGCCATAAATTTTCGTCTGTCCCTATTTAGGGAAAAATTCTGACGCAACTGCCGTTTAAAAATGAGGGACAACGACGAATGCTCGTGTGTCAGACTTCAAGAAAACAAATGGCGACTACACATACCTCTTGTCCATCTATTAAGCTATCGTTGTCAGGGCAGTACCAGTATGATCTGGACATTGATAAACGTTTTTGACATGTTATGTGTTTGGCTTTATCACATGTATCGTTCTCTTCATTTTGTCACTCTTAAGAACTTTCGGAAAAGTCACCGTGAATTTTTTAATGGATATGTGCATTTTAATGACCATTTTGTGTTTACCCAGAACATACAAAATGTATAAAAAATACCTTATATGATATGATATGTGTGTATATATAGAGGGAATAACAATGCATCAATTTTCAGGAATTGAATCTCTCAACGTGTTATTAATCCTCACCGGTATATCTACTTGTCTTTTTATTCAATATCTTTAAAGATAGTAAATCTTAAAATTAATGTCTTTGTTTCTTCCTTTGTTTCTACATTTCCTAACTACTTCAACATGCTATTTCTTTGGTCGATACAAACAATACAAGAAATCAATAATCAACAGTCAAAATTCCTACAAGCACAATTCATACTGTCATCATCATATGACAATGAATAAATTTATTTCTGATGTTTTAATTGCGAGGAAAGAGCTCTCTATCCGTGATTTAAATACCACAATCGGTTATTTTACCGACGGGTAGTTCCAGGACGGTATCTTTTGGTTTTTTTTCTTTTCTTTTTGCGGTAATTTGTACTCTCCATGATGTAAAATTTAATTGGCGTATGAATATCTAGCTGTTTTCCAGTTTTATTAAACGTTGCAATACTCTCAGGACCTTCTCATATTTTTGTATTAACAAAAATAATTCTCCAGTATTTTGTTGGCATTGCCAAAGCTTATCTAAGTTTATGAATGCACGTTTAAACTACATTATAAAAAAACGTGCATGTCTGCTCAGAACGTTGTACGTTTATTGATGACTAAGTTATGTATATTTATGTTATTAAGGAAGGGAAAAGGAAAACGAGAAAAAGAAAAGAAAACATGACATACACACGAATATGCGAATTCATTCATGTTTGTGCATATTGTTGTGCATTGATATTTATGCGGTTGTAAATTGCTTTTGCTCTGTTCATAGTATGTTCAGAATAAAATAATAATACACATGCACTTGTTTTATCATCATTGTCTGTAATATTCAGAAGCAGTTTGAATATGCGAAAAATCTGAAAATATGTAGCTTACTTATTTTGATCTATTCAAGATTTTATTTAAGATTGTGTTAAGCCATTTCGGTAATATCATTTAAATGGTTTATCCAAAGTATTTATAGTGTACCCAGGTAAAACATAAATTTGTGAAATTGATTGAAAGCAATGCCCATGGGCTCATTTGCATATCTTGCTGAGCTAATTTGACCTTGGAGACCAATCAATGGCTTTTCCTAACCTGTCTGCCATGTGACAGTACCCGCCTGAAATACAGTACAAGACATAAATAATAAGTCCGAAAAATTTATTGCGTTGCAGAACTCCCCATATACATCAAAAGCTGCGTAAAGATAATGGCAAAATAAACGCTGATTTAAATAATTGTCCATAATGGCAGATTTAATTATGAGAAATAGAATACTGTGTATTTCCCGGGACCGGAAGGTTGTTTGGAATAAATGGCTGCCGCACAGGGGATGCTGGCATTTGTTTTATAAAATCAATTTTCGCCGTGACACAAAATGTCAGATTTAAGTACTGTGAAGTAGAGCGATTGTTTTGCCGTTAGGCGACGCTGGTGATGTCCTTTGAACTGACTGCGGAGCTGCAAGTCCTGTGGCGGTGACATTCTGCGGCATCAGATATACGGTTCTGTATACGGTAAGCGAATCATATCGCAGGATTAGACAGACTTCCAAATAAGGAAGTGACACTAATATATGCGAACATTCCTAGATTTTATGTCGTATTTTTATATTTTTGTTCATTTTTTCAGCGTCTCTTAAATCTGTGGTTTATTCAAGGTTTTTTCTTACATTCTATTTTTTTATTGCAGTTAACATTTGGTTAAAAGATTCTAACCTTTGTATGTCTCTTCGAAATATTCTCACATTTTTTCTGTATAATAATCTTCTCATTTACTGACGTTGCAAAAACAGAATAATGTGCCCTTAACTTTTGATGTGAGAAAGGACTTCTTTTCTCTGATCAGGTCATGCAATTTAATCTTTACCAGACTCACTTTACACATATATCTTTATTTTCCTTTAAGATGACAACATAATCGTAAATGAGTACTATATCAAAATACCACTAAATAGAAAAGAAAGTGCACATATAAACAATTATACTTAGAGTAAATTAAATAACGAAGAGAAAGAAAACAATATGAACAATGCAATCAATGAACCTCCATCTCTCCCCTCCACTCGTCGAGAAAAAAATTAATAACACAGATATAAAAAATAACAACTACAACTACAATAATCAAACATGATTATTGTCGCATAAGGTAGTTTTATCTCAGTTGCGTAATACGAATCGACTCATAATCCCTTTTTTAGAGCAATGATCATTTATTAATTATTAAAAACTAAAATTAGGGTAATTAGGAAAGTAATAAAATTGCTTGATACATATTTCAAAGCATATTTTGTTTGATCATATCGGGTGCAAATATATTATCTTTTTTTAGGTTTTGAAATATACGTTCTTAAGCAATAATCTACCTGCAGTTTGGTGATTGGCTACAAAACAAGTTTCAATTCAGAAATCATTTGGAAGGTCGTAAAAATTACACGTTTGTAAAGAAAATAAAAATCCTACGCAAACAAGACCAAGCAGAACAAAATGCTATCCGTAATTATTCGTAATACCATTTTACCTGTACATGCATTACCTTTACGTTCCGGGGATCAAACAATCGCTGCATTCTTTGCTCAAACAACACATATTTAACATAGGTGTCAATAATATATCAATAATATTTCCGTCGATGCATCTTATACTTCATCCTTAGAAATGTATATACATGGGGATAACTTGTGTATAGCTGATGTTTTTCCATCTCTTTTATGTTTTTAAACAATCTCACATCTTTAAAAATGTAACGAATGGTAAAAGTTGTTCTTGCAGGATTTATTCTTGTCATGTCCTGGTATGTCCTGGTATCTAACTTTGTTGCTGAAGGTGTTATTTTTAACATTGTCTGACATGTAACTTATGATAAACATTGTTGTTGGTCGTGTTGGGGTAGCTTAGATGCAATATGTTTCACCATTATTTATTGTTGCGAAACAATATTTGTTTTAATTTTTGAACAACAAAATACATGCACAGTTTAAAACTGTGACCAAGTCTCTTTAAGCTGGAGTGGGCATTTCTTAGTAAGATGGCATTATTACGATATAGTGGAAGTGTGTGACAATTGACAGTGTACAAACAGTTGTTTTGACCTAACCATTCCCTTTAGGGATAATGGCAACTTATGGTAGTAATTGATAATGCAGAAAACTGAAACATGTTATAATGACCATGTTTTCTTTCTATTTAATTTAAATAGGCAAGTTGTCAATTTCTTATTTTGTACATGTCGTATTTTACATGTATAATATTTATACTGAGTCCGTTTTAACAACATATATATCTCTGGGCTTTTTGTGTGTACTTTCTTTCACGCAAACCAATAAAATGTCCAATGTAGTATATTAATTATAGGAATTTGTGTGCGACTTTATTATTTGGAAAGGGATGTATTTTTTACAAACGTATATCTCGAAACGATTCCCAATAGTGGAGGAAATCACGTTCGCAGGTCATTCTGTGCACGTGAACAGGCATGTCCTTCTCTGGAAAGACATGCCCACGTGATAGTCTTAATCAGAGCGAGTCATTCCGAGACCTGTAGACCTGTAGACCTGTAGACCTGTAGACCTGTAGACCTGTAGACATGTAAACCTGTAAACCTGTAGACCTGTAGACATGTACACCTGTAAACCTGTAGACATGTAGACCTGTAGACACGTAGACCTGTAGACATGTAAACCCGTAGACCTGTAAACATGTAAACCTGTAGACCTGTAGACATGTAGACCTGTAGACCTGTAGACCTGTAGACCTGTAGACCTCTATCAGACAAAGAAGGAGGCATGTAACTTTGGACAAACGTTGTTGTCAAAAATGTGATATTCTTAACATTGACTTATATGTAACTTTAGACTAAGGTTGTTGTTTAAGGTATTGTTTTTGACATTGCCTGATACGTAACTTAGGACAAAAGTTGTTATCGAAGGTGTTGGTCTTGACATTTCCAAATATGTAACGTAGGACCAACGTTCTTGTTGAAGGTGTTGGTCTTGACATTGCCTGATACGTCACTTAGGTCAAACATTGTTGTTGAAGGTAATATTTTTGACATTACCTGATTTGTCACTTAGTACGAACATTGCTAAAGGTTTTGTTCTGATGTGTAACTTTAGACAAATGTTGTTGTCGGAGTTGTTGTTTTTGACTTTACTTAATATATGCAACGAAGGACAAACGTTGTTGGGGATGCTGTTCTTGATATGTGTCCCTTCATAAGGATGGATCTGTTGTAGGAATTATCATGTCATACCTTTTAGGGTAACGTTCAATGATACAAAGTGTGGCGATTCTGTGTTGCAAAGTTGTACGCATGACAAAATAATTAACATTCACGGCTTACACAGGTGAAATGCTTGTTTTCATATAATTTTGTTTTTTTATTTACTCCTTAATTTTATTTTAGTTTACATCGGATATGAAATAATATATCCATTTGAAATAAATTCATTTTCATAAGTCTTATAAAAGGCAGTGGGCAAATATAACTTGACCTATGATTTGACAATAAATTGATACACAACCTAGTTCTACAATAAGAAAGTAGTCCACTATGTTTAAAACAAATATCCCATTAACAACTATTATTTTTTGATATTTGAATCATATCCACAATTGGTCCACTTTGCTTTATCGTCTTGTTTTGTTGACAATGTTGATTGCAAAAAAACATCGGTTATGAAAAGACAACAACACTGTTTTGAACTTAACGCATCTTTTTGTACCTTACCGGATGGTTGTAGTGGTGCACTTCGAAATTAAATGTCACCACACATTGACTCTTCTTTCAGACCGACTGTCGAAAAAGTTTTCATTTATTGAAAAGCTATCCTGCATTTAATCCGTTCAATTAAAATATTATATTGATTTTTTGTGCAAATAATCACGCGACGGCCGTCTGCCTCAACAAACAAATGGATATAATGATTTTGTAGCTATTTTAACTAGCTGGACAAAAAAGCGGTTTTTTGATTATTTGCATTATGTTGTATATCGTTAATTGTACTATCGCTAGATAATAGGCGAGTAACGGTTACTGAGTTTAAATTAATATGGAAATTAATTAAAGGGTTGGCATGGGCTGGATACAATTAGAAACCTTTTCCTTTCATCTATTTGTATATCCATTTAGCTCTGACTTTTTAATTCAAATCGTGCATTCACAGCAAATGAATCAGATCTAATATAATAAATTCTACATGAATACAACATTTACCTTTTTGCTGTGGACAATGTCACAGGCTAGATTGGATAAGAATGGATTAAACACTTCACACGGCTGTTTAAAGAGGAAGGCTGAAGTGTTTAAAACATCTCTAAAATGGTCTCATACTGCACTTTCTTTTCATACCTTGTTTGGTAACCGAATATATTTTATTTGTAACCAAATACATCTATAGTCTGAGGCCGATATGTCGTGATGGAGTTTTTACACTAATTAATTTTTGAGATTGCAAGATCACTTCGAAAACTGAGCAAGGTTTCTGTCTGCATTGTGCCTTTTCTGCAATTCTGTTTTTATCCGATTTTTTATTGTAATTCGTTGAGTATATATATTGACTGCCGAGCAAAAGAGGACATGCAATTAGTAAGTATGCAATACAACTTACAGACGAGAGTATGTTTATGTCTGTGGTATTTTTTTTTATTTGACAATTAGCAAACTTTAGAACAACTTATTTAACACCGAATTTTTCACTTCATTTTTATTTTTAAGAGTGCTGTACCGTATATTTGAACGGCCAATTTCTTCAGTTTTATCGCAACAGTTTGATGGCAGTTATAAATTTCATACAGTTTGCACATACATATGTTTAAAAATACAGGCAAAATGCTTATAAAGATATCAACGATACTATGAACATTCCTACAAATATTCAAGATATATACTATTATTACATACAGCATGTGTGCATTACAAATTGTCGTTCAACGTTTAACAACTGATAAAAGAAAATCAGTACGTAGCCTAGACATCTTGCATTTCAACATGTGTAAAGAACTATAAAAGTCCTAACACGCTCATGCGCGTGTGTATTTTCAAACAAACGTGTACAATGATGGGTGTTATTGGTGCATAAAACAACATAATTGAATACAATATATGCACTTTTAGTATGTAATGAACGTCTAAACAGGTCTCCCGTAAAAAAAATTAAAAAACAACAACTTTATAATAGTTAAGAATATTCCAGACTGCACCACTTGCATCATCTATTAAATAATTCCAGAATTTGCTACGAGTGTCAACAAATTTATATCACGTGCTTGAAACACTCTATCAATAAGTGACGCAAGCAGTGACGTGTGTAGTGTCCCAAAAATGCGACCGTCACAAGGTCAAATACAACGCGATGAGAGACTGATATAACTGGAATCAGCAGTAGTAACTCAGTTTATGGTCGTGGTCTTGTAAAGCTAGCACATGTTTCAGACTCGAAAAGACAGAAACAACTGAACAATGTTTGAATAGGCAAATACATTTAAAAGAAACTCTGGCGTCCTCCATTTTGTTTTACTTGTAAAGTTCTCGGGACTATGCGTACAAATGTCTTTGAATAGAAACATATTAAACATATATGTGGTAAACAACGCATTGAGTTTTATTACCTTCCCGTACACAAATGGTTAAAACATCTTCACTAATTTGAAAATCACAATTTATCGATAACAACAACAACAACAACAACAACACGTTAATAAAGTACTATTAGTATTTATCAGAAAACAGCCATTTTGTTTTGTTGTTGCAATTGTTATTTTAAAATAAAAATGCTACGAAAATACCACGTGCCCTTAAATATTTTGTTGTTAAATAAATGTAAATTTATTCAAAATTTGACGATTAACAGAATTCAAATATGACATTTGATGGATTATTTTATGCGCGACCCGGAAAGAATCCTTAAAGATTGTTAACAATATCACAAAGATGTGTGATCAATGTTAATTTAGACTTTAGTTTTATGTTTAGTTTTAGAAATACAAAGCGACACATTTTAGTAGTTATAGTGACTTTCAGCTACAATGGTAAATGAAGACCACAGACAAAGCTCTGGGTACCGCTGGAAGACCTCCCCACATTAAGTCCTTCGCCCTGTCCGGGAGTTGAACTCGGGCGTTGAGAACCAAACAATCATAGTTGTCCGCGACCGTAATCCTCGGCAATGATAGTCCCGTTCTTTTAGATTTTACATATAAATTTGTATAATGATTTGCAAACATAAAGTCAGGGTCGGTAGAAAAAACAACATATAAGTCCACAATAGGAAAGAAAATAACTACAGAATGTTGTAGAATCTACTCAGATTACACACTCAGTTTTTTTGTTAATGCTTCTATACATTTGACACTGCGAAAAAAACGGTATTTTATAAGATTTTCATGCTGGACATATTGTACAAAATATAATTTTGGATAAACGTTTCATGTTCAACACCAAATATCCCGAATTATAAAACTTCTAATTTAATAGAAACTATGAACACTTTAAAATTGATGTAAACAGACAAATTCCATACCTACATTGGATGCTTTAATACCGACCCTTTTTTCACACTGATATTTAACTCGTTTCTTTACATTTCTCGGAACGTTAGTCGTAAATTAAATAGTTATATTTAAAAAATAAAGTAACGTGTGTACTGTTGCTGGCAATATGTCAAGCAAAAAAAACAACAAAAAAACAAACAAATTATTCGAAAGTCCTTTTTATCAACATAACCAGGTCGTAATCATTTTAAATTAACTGTACTGCCTTACTCATTGGATTTTTAGACTTTTGTTTAGGTGATAGAAATTCGTTCTGTCACAATTCTTTTATTAATTAGTGATTTAAAGAGTTGTATATTTTTGGCGTACTTCATCATTGTTCAATCTCATTTTATGCATTATTGTATTATTTTAACTCCTAGTTTATAACTGTAACTTGCAATTATCTTAGTTATCTACTAGTGTTTATAAATAGCATCATCATATTAATATTATTAACCTTTTAGATTAACTATTACGAGTGTGTACATATCTTACTGTTTTACTTTTTAGGGTTTATTTTTGTGTGCAACGCCATTGAATATGCTAAAACTATGCATAGAAATATTCGTTTAGTCAAGTCTGTCGGTTTACAGTTTATATTTACTATTATTTATTTTTACACTTTATTAAGTGATCTTTGTGCGACATTCTTTATTTGTTTTATAACGTTTTAATTCCAGTGATTTTGCGCTTTTTTATAAAAAAAGGTTATAGGAATTTAGAAAATCGTAATGTTAAATTAATCTGATGGCGCCATTTTCCCTCTATTTTTTACACAAATAATAATTGGCATATATATTACATTTACAATTTGAATCTACAATTTCTATTTTTTGTAATACTTTAATAATATATTTATTTCCAATCGTGTTACAAATATATGCGAATATAACGTGTGCTTTCAGTAAACATATGCTGAAAGCACATTTTGTCTGTCGCGGTATTAATCATCTTGCAAAATGTTTAACAAAATCTTGTAAAAACAGCACTTTATTTTAAAGTTCCTGTGCAGAAAGGCAATATATAACCCAGGAAAATATCTAAATCCTGTTAGTTCGAGCATACATCAGGAACTTGGATGCTTTATGTGTTATAGAAGTTTAATATTTATCTGCATGTTACCTGATGTTTGTCTTATCCACCATCTATCGAGCAAACCCAAAGTGTCATGTAATATATGACCTGACAAGAAAGATAAGCCTATTAACTGTAATTTACTACAGAATTCAATAATTTCCATATTGAAAATTGAGTCGTCCGTGATTTTTTCCTGCGCGCATTCATGTGATAAGTCGTCTGCTAGAGCAGTTGAACGTCTACTTTTAGACAATCGCACGCAAATTCCGCGCGAAGGTAGCAATTTTGCATCGATTCGACGAAGTTAATTTGAGAAAGGAAACGAACTGTAATTTCAACATTTTCTGGCTCTTGGTTCTTAGTATTGAACGATGTGAGCACGGAATTGTGACAGAGATATGGCTGCTTTTCCCGCGCCGGCTTGGTTCCCGGCGCATAGAGCGTACCAGAAACGGAACGGAGAGAGATGGGCGGAGTGGCAGTGACGTAGAAATGCCAAGATGTATCACACCGCCTTTGGAGGGGGTGACGCACAGTGTTAGATCGGCGGAGACATCGTACATGTATGTAGTAGCAGACGAAGGCTGTGCTACAGTGAAGTATATGCCTCTCTAGTCTTTAAGACATCGTACGACATTGATTAAAAGCACCGTAAGTTGTAATTGTATATTTGTAGCAGACGTTATCTCTTTGTCAACGAATAAGTTGATGTATTTTTTCTACTTGAAATTGTTGTCATTGTTGGATATTATTTCAAAAACAATATTTTTGAAGAAAAAAACAGCACAAGAACAACAATACATTATTACTTTTCTAGATGTTTTTGGAGTCGGTGATTATAATCTACTTGCAAATGACTTTTTGCAAAGGGTTGTTCATGGAAAGGGGTTTTTAACAAGGTACTTTTAAACAAAGTATACAATTAATAGTTCAAGTGAACAATTATTAAGATAAATGATACTCCTTTAAAACAAAGACATAGCATGTTGTATATTTCTTAAACCCTTCTGTCATATCACTTAGATCAACATAATGTTTGAAACTGATGGTTTTATTTTACAACAAAGAATAATCGAGAAGACCTAACATGTAGGCGTTTATTTACATTGTTAAATCACCATTTTGGAATCTACCGCATACAGTGTCTCCTAAATCGTTCTTCTTGACACCCCTAAATTTCAGTCATATATATTAATTTTGATAAATTTTTTAAAATTTATGATTTATGAATTATCGTTAATTTAATATTTCATTCACCGGAGACATACATGTATATTAAACAAGCTTACTATGCGTTTCTGATTTTGCCTAAAAGCTAATTTCCTTGGATTTTGACGTAATTTTAAATGACGTCATAACGAGTTCTAATAGTTCACTACTTTGGCTACTTTTTATTATTCTTCATATCCATGCTTCGCATTTGATTATGTCTCATAATTTCTCCCCCACCCCCTCCCCCCCACTTTCACTTTCTCTTGCTCCTTACTCAGTTGATTTCATAGATGACTAGTATTCTGATATATTACTTGTTTCTGAGCAAATGTACTGCATATATTGCTATATATTTGATATATTCTTTGTTAAATATCTCCATGCTGTATACCATGTATACCTGGATGAAATAAAGTTCTGTTCTGTTCTGTTCTGTTCTGGAGGATGACCTTTTTCCTTTTATCAAACTTCACATAGAGGCTCCTGTATAGAAAGTTAGTCACATGTGCTTTTGCCAAAAGACACATCTCTTGTATACTGCGTAGATTATGATATACACTTGTATTTGTAGCTTTTGTAAGTTATTCTTTGTTTCTTTTGTCACCATCACTAAGTGCAGGGTTTGAGCCGCCCACATCACCCCCACACACACACCACCCCCACCCCTAAATCCCTGGTGAAAGTGTCAGTTCGTTCCTTTTGCCGACTGGCAATTCCAATGGGAAAATAAGACAAGGACCTATAACAGGTACCACAGATATTAAAATCTGAACTATATATGAACACAGGCAAATAGAATACAAATAAACTTGACAACAACAAAAACATTAACACACAAACAATACGTTACACAGAAAACAGAAACAAGCAACCAACGTATAACGTTTATCGCCTTGGAACAGTCAGTCGACATAAAAGACCGGCTGGGTCGTCTTTGAAATGTCTAAGTGCAATTTCCTGACCAAAGGGCGGCACGCTGTTAAAACATCCATAACTGATACCTCTAAACTTTTTAAAAACCAGATGCTAACTTTATGTACAGTGCTGTTTGTAGACTAGTAGTGTCCCTGACAATAGTGGCTCTGTTGAAGTGTTGTCCAATATTTACGTTAAAGACCTCAATGATCTAAACTCTACATGGTTCACATCGCTACGTCTCACTTTATCGGTGATATTATTAGAATGTTAGTTCATTAAAATTATACCCCACTTGAATAGCAATTCTCATAGAATGCACTCAAAGAATCTAAAAATCTAATATGAGTATTTTTTGCAAAGTCGCTTGACCTCAATACAATTTTATCATACTTTTATATTTAACATAAAGGGTTACAAAAATGCTTACAGTAGCATGTATCAATATTTTGTTTACAACTGCAAGAGAAGGCATATGTTATTTTCCATGAGCTAAAACTGATATTTCTATCGTTTGCAAAAAAAAGCTTTCCTTTATGTTAGACATAAGGAGTACATTGACGCGTACACAATACACGGTACAGTTACATTACATTACAGTACTTACTATGTTTTTACCACAAATTTGTTCACAACTGCAAGCGAAGACTTATTATGCTGTTTTCCATGACATTAAAGTTTTATATTCGATATTTAACTCTATCGAGATACATTTTGTATCTCTATTGACTATTTCCCAATCAGAAAATAAACACCAATTTACACGTCTATCGCACATATAAAGAACGTATAGACTCAATATTAAAACAAATTGCTATTTTATTTCTTCTAATACCCTAATTATGCAGAGGTTTTCTCACCCACCTTCCTTAATGTAAAACTAATAACCCTAATAAATCTTACTTACGGTTCCTCATTAGATGGGGTAACTTAACTTTTTCTGATTATTGAGCGCTATCTACAAACTTAACGGAATTATATATTAATAAAATGAGCGAACGTTTAAAGGTGCGAATCGCTCGCTTTCCTCTGATTAAACTAAGAGATAGAGAAAATGAAACATGAAATTACCACCATTTCAACTTTCGCCGTATCAGAGGCTATCTACAATGACTCATGGCGTATCAATAAAGGCAGACATTTGCCTTGTCGTCAGAGACAGCTGCAAGACTGGGTTTGAAAAAATAATATATCAAAGAATGCTATTCATACATTTCGTGCTTGATATGAAGCTACGGCATTGTTCGAATGTTCGTTGAAAGATGCTTGCAATATCGAATTCTTCAAAGGTTTTTGACAATCATAAAAACGTGTTAACTGATTGAAGATGAATGAAAACGAGTGAGAAATGTTTCGTTTCTTGTCGGACTGTTGGAAAAGTAGTCATGTTTTCGGGGTGGTAATATCCACCATTATATCTCCAGAAGAGTTACCCATTTTCAACAACCTTTTGACCTTTTTTGCGCAAATTAAATTCAGCTTTTTTATTGCTTTTAATTGTCACTCAACAGTTGCTGAGTGTTTGTGTGTAAAAGAATGCATCTGTAAAGAAAATGCACGGCTCCTTATTGGAAAGGTTCGCACATCTCTCGGTTCTTCTTTTGTCCCAACAGACACGTCATTATTATTTTATTTATAACTAGACCGTTATTATTTCATGTATAGCTTTAATTAAAAACTTTCATAATTCATGTTGTGTTCACTGTTCTGTAATATGATTATGAGTCGTGAAATGCTAATAATGAATGGTTATTTGATATAAAACAATACATTAATGGGCATTGCATGAAACAAAATGTGTCGACAATGGAGCACATACCTCAGTTTTGATTGTAAGAAATATTAAATGTTCTTAATGTATTTGTGAACTAACAGCGAATAACGTATCCACAAAATGGGTGACTGCATCTTACTACATCCATTGACTTCATGTGCTTCTTCCTCGTATCTTATTAGAGGAATGAAATTGAAATTTGTTTTCGACGTTATTTTATTGACTTTACCAGCTGCGGTATAGATCCTATGTGTTGATAAAGACATAAATGTGGTAAATAAAGGCCGGGGATTAAATTTACTACACATCATAATGTTAGCACGGGAATAAACCCCCGAGAGTTGTCTTGGTTCATGATTTGTGATTAGATTTCGAATAGGATGTGAATTCAACTAATGAACGATATGAAAATAAATGTGTTGTTCCCCGTCTTTTTAAAATACAGGTTTACAGTAAGGAGTAAACAGTGTTGGTTATGATCAGAAAGTGACTTTGGTAAATAAAATATCATGATTTTCGTTGGTTGCTTGTATGACACTAAATATTCTCAAAGCGACAAGACATAATCTTAAACAATGTATCCAATCCAATTGTCGATACTGAATTATATAACTATCGCGATACGTTATACAAACAACTACTATTTTGTGAACGAAAGTCACATAAACTTTTCTCGTTATTTAATGACTTACATACATTATCAAGTGTAAATGAATTGACATATATATATTTTTGTTGTCGGTGTAGTAACTGTTTTGTATGAAAGTTTCCACTATATGGCTTCGGTTGTTATAAAATGCATTAAAAACACACCAGACAAGCGTATTTTATCAATTACAGTTTTGTGTGGTTTTTAGTCATATCATGTATGTACAAATTCAAGTATAGTAAGTGTTAATAATGTAAGAGTTAGCCTATAAATTTTCCAAATAAAACGTTTACAGAATGTGTAAATAATGATGTTAGCGTATATGTATCTTTATGTATACATACGTGTACGAGTATATTTATTCTGATATCGATTATTGGTCAACACGTGGCAGTGACCGACTCTAAACCTATCTTCCTGGTTTATGAATGTACGAACAATAAAGATGTAGAGTACAATTCTTCATTTCTTAACTCTGTTCGGTTTACATCTCTCTTTATTCCAAACTGAAAACATTTATTTTCCTTAATCATATCATATCACAAGGAAGAAACAGATCCGGCATTTCTTTGATTGACAAAACCAGTTCAGATAAAGCCTTCCTAGTTCTTTATATGCGATTTTTGTACGACCCTGGTGTCATGAAAGTGATTCGCTGGTGTGCGAAATACAAGATATCATCGAAGTACGTCTTCACACCCCCCTGAGGCCAGTTGTTAATGGATGCCTCGTTTCAAGCAGTAATGTCAATCAAATATTTGGGATTCAAAATGTCAGCCGCGTCAGAGGAAGGCTTGTCATGTTTTTTTTCAGATGTGCACACCAATGTATGTCGAAAGAAACATTGATCTTTTGGCAGGATGTAGGAGAATAGTAACACATTTTAACTGTTTTACTGTATCTTGTCATGTGTCAGGTTTGTTATCCATTCCTATTTCTCCCTCTTGTATATCAGTGCATTAAGCTCTTTCTTTAATTTCATTTGAAAAAAGACTGAGCAATTGCGATCTAACCCATCACTTAAATTCCAACCAATTCATAATAAGTGCTGTATCTCATTCTTATCTTTTTTATATCCTGAACAACATACTTTTGTTAACACTCTTCTTATACTGTGCTTCAGTTCTTGTGTAACCTGACGATTTACCTATTTTTCTTTCTGTATGTTATATGTAGGTATTATTCTTCACACTGAAGAGGACATAAGATATACATGTTGGTAGATGCCTCGTTTCAAGTAATTCTGTCACATGTTTGGGATATAAAATGTCAGCCGAGTCAGAGCAAGGCTTGTCATGCTTTTTCAGATGTACACACTAATGTATGTCGAAAGAAACATTGATCTTTTGGCAGGATGTTAGAAGAAAAGTAACACACTATAAAAGGTAAAAAAATAAAATGGCGATCTAAGCAAGGTGCATTTTCATACCAGAACACTCCTTAAATAATATGGAAACTTAACAAAGGAAGATTCATTCGGATGGGACATAGTTATGAGCAATGTATTTTTAAGTATCAATACAGTTATTTCGCGATTAATTCCCCATTCCAACTTATATCAATGCAAGCATGTTGATATATTGAAAATACCTACATCGCATTGCAACGCCATATAGTTTTAAACACTCACGGCATTTGGAAATTGCAATGGCACACAAGAACTAAGCACAGTTTATGTAAAAACAGCATCTCTTTTAATTATCTTATGAAAACTATTAAAATTTAAAAGGACAAAAAATTGTTACGGAATAAAAAGAGTAGGATTCTCAATTTCATTCAAAATCAGTTTAATATTTAAATTCTCATCAGTATTCATACTATAAAATTAATTGTTTAAATCTAATACACGTGAGTGCGATGTATTTTCTAAATCATATGATGCTTAATTGCAAATGAATGACAAAGGTTCTGATTTATTCATATAAAGCCCATATTTATAATAAATAACCATATTAAGAGAACACCCTTGAAACCATATAGCTATTGACAATCGCCTCCATAAGCACACACTATTATTCAGAAATACGCCCACCTATGGCATATATAAACGTGAATTGCCTCATAAAGTGTAATACGTACATTGCCTTTTTAATGTCATAACACGGGAAAATACGCTGCAAAAATGTTAACGATCACCTGTTGACATTATTCTAAATACTTAACGTGGAGTTTTTTTCTCTACCCTTCATTGAACGAGTCCCTGGAATGTATCCCGGGACCCATGATACATACTGGTGGTCCGGGTTCAGTACGGATGTAATGAACACGTTTAATATAGCCAACATAATGTCAGACCTATGCAAGATTTAAGATATGGTAATTTAGATGTAACGGTATGAAATTATTCAATTTTACAGCGATGTTGAATAGTGATGTGGCGCAAAATGTGTCGTAAACGCTGATTTAGCAATTACATACGAAGGAAATTTGAGTTGACAGATTGACATGTCAGCTTGACCTTTCACCCCGATGGATGAGCGTCATTTTCCCGCCATTTTTCATTGCAATTGCTGCTGCTGCTGCTGCTGCTACTACTGCTGCTGCTGCTGCTGCTGAAACTCATGCCGCTTCCCTTTGTTGTTGATTATATTCCTGCTGTTTAATTTTGATATGTTAAGAATTATATTAGGTGGAAAGCCAATTTGGTCAGCATTCAAACAATGAATATTAGAAGTTAAACAAATTTAACAATTAAGATACATGTAGGCCTAATTTATATAATTACATTTTAAAATAGAATGATAAACAATGTATATGAACGATTCATCTTTATCTATGGTATTCGAGTTGAAGAAATTAAGATTATAAAATCAATTAAAGAGAGAGAGAGAGAGAGAGAGAGAGAGAGAGAGAGAGAGAGAGAGAGAGAGAGAGAGAGGGGGAGAGAGAGAGACACACACACACAGAGACACAGAGAGACAGAGAGAGAGAGACAGAGAGAGAGACAGAGACGGAGAAAGTGAAAGAGAGAGTGAGAAAGTGAGAAGAGAGAGAGAGAGAGAGAGAGAGAGAGAGAGAGAGAGAGAGAGAGAGAGAGAGAGAGAAATGAGGGGTGAAATGAATGTTTGTGAGAAAGAAAAATGTGTAAAACTAGCATATTTACTAAATATTATGTTGAATTATATGCATATTTTGTTAGTTTGTGTCTTGGATGTTTTTCGGAAAAATAAAAGTTCAATCGGTGTTATACTTTTTTATCTTTTGTAGTATAAAACAATACGTTTTTGAATAGTACACATTATGAAATGGACAGATGCAATCTTTGAAATCATGATTCATTTTACTCTTCAGCAAAAAACAACAACAACAACTACTTTATGAATACATTTCTTTCAGCTTCCAAAATCTAAATATTCTGAAAGGCGTTTACCATAATTTGATCAATGTATCTATATTTATTCTTGTTCTGTTATAATCATTGATTATGGCAAGGACAGAATTAAACAAAAAAGCTGATTTTTTACAGGACTTGTCTATCACAGTAAAAGGTAGAATATTACATACATTGCCATCAAAGACCACATCAGGTGTGTGCAACTTTATGTATAAACTAATTCTATATCAAGTGTCTTTTTGCGTAAGTTTTATCCGAATTCATAGAGATTCGGGAATATCAATGTTATAAAGTGTAAGTCCTTTTGGCTTTAAGACATATCCTGAACTTAAGAACATACTGGTGAGTATGTGGCTGGATTTGTTGGAAGCGGAACTGTTCTTGCCAATTATTCTATGATGTGACATTTACACACAGCTGACATTTACCCGCAGACCTTTATGAAAGCACAGGACTTGAAGTGATACAAAACAGTGCTTATACTCTCCTAAATATACCATTAAAGATGGTATCCAAACAGGGCCAACATCTCATACTTATAACAACATCTTACCTCTGTTCTGGGAAATTTGTGGAAAAAATGCTGCATAAAGTTATACTTAAGTTTTAGTTAAGGCTGTTTATAACATTTCCTCAATTGTAAGACAGTATAAGTCGTTAAATACATCGCTTAAAACGTCCATTATTTGCAAATCTTAAAAAAAAACACGATGGAAATTTCAGTTTATATAAGATATCGACGTCACAGCTGTTTCCCCTCAAGATCATACAACAGTATGAGGTCACGTGGTTAAATGGCAATTATAAACAACATTTCGCTGCATTTTTCCAGGAAACAATATTTTTGGTTGCATAAGACAAAATAAAATGGTCAGATTCCACCTTTATATGAGCACTGGAGCGACAATAACAGAGACACAAAAACAAGCATAAGCAAGTTTTATCATGTAAAACAGAAAGAAACTAATCAAGTATTTACCTGGTTGCAGATTCAAATTGAGTCATACAATGTTTGAACACATATTTTACATGAGTCGAGAACTTAATGTGACTGCAAAAGAAAATTTAATGGAGCAAAAAATGAAACGCAAAACGTGCTTTTCGTGCTAAACTTCTTAGTACATGTTCATGAGCCTTCACGGAACAGCGCGCTATAAAATGTTATGGCTTGATAATTCGATGCACGCTTGATAGTACTTGCATGTAAAACTTTTACCTGCATGTTTATGCACTGAGAATTCCTAAGACAAACTATTGCCTCTTAAACTGTTACAAGACCCTACCCAGGTACGGGAGGCTCCGGGTTCGATCCCGGGCCGCGACATACCGAAGTCGTTAAAATGGTAGTGGTATAGCTCCCTTGCTAACGCTCAAGCAAATATAAGGGTAGTTCTACGACTGGTTGGCCCGGTGTCAGGATAATGTGACTGGGTGTGGTATCATGCCAGGTGTTCACGGCATGCTATACACAGTGAAGGCAGTACTATATCTGCTTCAAGTGGACACCGTCTTCAGATAACTGAAATACTGTTGGTGGGACGATAAACCCAAACCCAAACAAACAAACAAACTAACTAACTAATGCCTCTGAAACTGTTACAAGACCCTTCCTAGCCCTGTCAGAGCTGATTAAATCAGACGAGTTGACAAATATCACTAGAAAGACATATGCAAAATTTAATTCCAATCAATACACTATTTTTAGATTTAAGCTTGAAGACCTTGCATGCAGAAGTTTCAACTGAGCCTTTAAGACCTACCGACACTGACCCTCACGTGAGCAGAACTGCTCCATATACAGAATAATCAAGCTGAAATGCAAAAACATAAAAATAAAACACAAGTCTTATGCAAAATCTGAAATGACATCTGCATACAAACATTTATAATAAATCCAACTACTCATGGTTAGATTCCTTCTTTTAAAAGCCAATCCATGTATGTTGTAGCAAATGTAATTTAGTTATAAGAAAGCGTTGGTAATTATAACGAAAGTGATGGGCAACGGTGTCTTAACTCAAGTTAACATAGTACCTAAATTATAAAATTTTCACTTCGTCATTAAATTGATTTATTGCAACTTTGTATTTTTGTCAATGGTTTTATGAAATGAAGCATAGGATGAAAGAGATATGTATAGATGCGGCATTAAATGCGAACCGTATTACTGTTTTATCTTGCATCAAAGAACTCACACGAAGATTTGTGTTCAACATTTATAAATCATTCGGAACTATTCGGATAATGCTCGAAGCATCTCACGTATGTATGTACGTAGTCGCATTGCCTTTGCCATATTCCATAATGGAACAATTTTTCTGGCAGATCATTATAAGTTTCCGGTCTCTCCGTCCCGAGGTATTCCTAGTACCTGACAGATACTTAAATTAAACACAGATGACAATTCAATTTGCCAAACGAAGCCATTGTTTTCGTTATCGTAAGAACCGTACATCTTCGACTTGCTTCGACGCCCGTCGTGTATTTCGGCAAAAGCTATATAAAACTATATGACATCTCACGTGAGGATAATTATTATGCTTACGTATAGTTTAAATATATTTTATCTGTGACTTGTGATGCATTAACTAGTAAATTTGAAAACAGTGGTACATAAAGGTATATGGTAAATCATGAAAACAATGTATTTTACACGGCCCGATACTGGCTTATTAGTCACCTAGAAATAATGACTTGGACATTATAAATTGTCATATTAATATTATATATTTTCACATTACATACAGTTACAAAGTACCGATCTTCTCTTCTCCCTTGGACTACATTATTGTTTACATTGATCAATTATTAATCAATTAATTGTTATTTCAGACAAAAATCAATTTATTATCTTAACAACAACAATTCCGGACTGAGAGTTAATACTATTTCTGTGATTCCGATTGAATCCAGATATTTTGAGAAGCAATCTTTAAGCCAAAAATTGAATAGAAAGTTGCAGTTGTACGCTTTTATTAAATTATTTTGTGTATAAAAGAACTCTGCTCTAACCATGCCGCTAATACATAAACACATATTTCTTTTAATGAATCTAAGAACGCAACCTCTTGGCTGCTTTTATTATTTTTCCAATACGTTGTCATATTTGTTTAAGAAACAATCTTTGGTCACGGATCCAGAATCCTTTAGGAAATATGGTGTCTGATATATTACTACAAAGAAGATGTTCACATTCTTTGTGTTAATTATATTTGTGGTATTTCTCTTAGTGATTGTTATACCTTGTGGTAAAAACACGATTCTTAAAACTGTATTATAATATTAATTAATAATTTAACATGTTAATTATAAGCCATTTAATGAGCTAATTAGCCATTAAAATTACATGTAAAATAACATTTGTTTCACCTGTAATTTAGAGACTATGTTCCTGAATAGAGTTATATAAAAGTATCGAAAACAACATTTAGCATTATATTTAGCGTGTTAATTTGCTTGTTGTGAAATAGGTTGTGAAAAAAATTTACAAATGTAACACTCACGAAATAAACATTATATTTTTATGATTGTTATTTTCAATAAGTATTTGAAATTATGGCAGCGTTTTCCGACTGCTTTATTTTCTGAATAAAATATATCTATACAAATTAGAATTAAATATTTAAATCTTATTTTGGGTATTAAACTTTAATATTTTTACTCAACTTGTATATTACAATGCCTATGCTTTCTTCGTTCATCATTCTTTTACTAACTAGATTTTTATTCTTATCAATTACATTTAAAAAATAAAACGGCTTCACTGATATCATATGGTAATGATTTTACTGACGTTTGTTTTGTCGAGAAGAACAACCCCCATTTACTCTTCATCTTGCAACATAATCATATTCATACGCCTGTTTATGTTCCAACAGTATCATTTTTATTCAAGCTGCACTGAAATACCGACAATGTACATGTTTTTCGGTGTTAGCGTGAAAGCCAAAAATGTCGACAAAAGTTTGTTTGATATTTGCTACTCGTTGATGTCCTTTGTCAATGAAAACTCTACCTATTGAAGTTATTAGTCCAACAAAGCGAGTTATTGCTCTCTGTTTTAAGTTTATTGAGCAATTATGTATGAATTGTTAGTTTGACTACGTCAATAGTTCGTATGATTATTGATATGGACTTTTTTCTATATGGGATTGTTTTTAACACGCCCACTTCTTTTACTACTACCGGCAATTGTGTTTAAAGTATTGAAAAAATATCATAACCATCTTTTGATGATTTTTTTTTCTGGTTTTGAGCATTTCTTGAAGGTGGTATCTGGACCTTGGACTAAATATTTTTTTCTCAACGAAATTAGTCATTGTTACATGGAAAGGTCCTGCAAAAAATGCTGTTAATTAATGCTCTAGATCGGCCCACTCGGCCTTGCAAACAGGTGTTTTCTATCGTAGCCACGCTGCAGAGATAGATATATTTAAACTTAAACATTATAGTTTTTGTTCAAAATCGCCTTTGTTAAGACTAAAGTATGGGTTTATGCAAAGATTAAGCCCAAATATCCCAATATTAATGTTAGATATTGTTAAATGTATTTATTATAGGTAAACTGACGGATATCACCTTTCAATACCAGTCGAGGATATACAGACAATCTGATGGTGATATACTTATACGTATTTATGGAAAAAATAACCATATACGTTATAATAAATAAAGAAACCAAACTAAAATCATATTAAAATGTTTCATGTGAGATTAAAAAGGGAAAAACTATTGTCGCAGTAAAACATGTAGTGATTATATATAAAGAGAGGATATAGATACGTTGTTTGCAGTAGTGATAATAGTAGGTGTTGTAGTTGTAGTCAGTAATAAGTTCAACAGCTCCTTCCATTCTATATTTCGTCAGTTAAACACAATGCATTTTAATGCGAAACATTCAAATTTATCAAAAACTTCAAAACAATTTCTTGCTATGAATAATACTGATTAAGTAATATTAGCAAACTTATAGTCAAAATCAATATATACTGGTAGCACACACTTATTCTTGTACAAAGATCAGGATCAGGTAAATGTTGTGATTTTATAGCTGTTGTTCAGAGATAGTTGTACATATAAGTAATTATCGCTGGCGAAAGGTTTTAGGAGTTGTGCACTGTTTCATATTCTACACTTTACACGTGGGTGATTAAAATCATTTATGAACAATACTTCTACAATTATACAAAACGGGGTATGTAAGCTCAAAACACAAAACTCATGGATGTTAACATCAACTTTAATCTCATTTAAGTTACTACATTTTAAATGCAAAGTGGTTCTTCAATATATTAATCAATAAAACGACATGCAAGAAACAAAAACACATATACTGTAAGTGAAATGGGTCAAGTTATGCATATATAAACCACTAAATTGATTTTGTCGTAATTTTTGTCTGAGCTAAATTGCAAGAACATTTCAGTTACAATGTGCATGATTTCTAGTGATATTTATGTACAAATAAATATTCAGAGATAGATTTCTTACTGAAGAAAAAATGCACATAACTAAATTAAAATATTTAATAGGCCACATGAAAATTACAGTTTAATTTGGCAATCGAAACATAAACACAAATGATTCTATATGTTCTTCTTATGTTGTACTAAATTATGTTTGTCAACATAAATTAGAAATAAACACTAATTAATAAGATAAAGCCACTTAATCACAAGATGAAGACACGCAGTATTCGCGTTTGAGGCATAAATATTTTGTGAGTTGAAATGGCAAACAATAGGAATGCAAAACTTAAGGGATGTTCATCAAAAAGTAACTGTGAATATCTTAACGTGATATATTTGTTTGAACTTAATAAAATTATAAACAATATAAGCATCACTCCAGTGATAACGGATTCTTTCCCTTAACAATTTGTAGCACTATAATAAAGAGTAAAAAGATTTGAAATCCGTTTCAAAGATTCGCTCTGATTAAAACCTCGGACAGTAACATGTCAAGCAAACAGGAATTGTGTTCACTTTGCACAATGTAAGTAAAAATGAATCATAATAAAGACTTTATTGTGTGAGAAATAACATGACAACATATAAAACATTTAAAAACAAATTGCAATAAATATATACATATATTTGATTTATAACTGTTTGGCAATGTCATCACCACAGTCATGTGTTCTACAACACGTGGACATATAAAAGTAACATCTCTCCCGAATGTTCGCCACATATTTCACATATCTCCGCATGTCTACACGCCAGGAGCCCTGAGTTTATGTGACCCTTTTGTCTCAAGCCGTCCATACTCGGCAGCACACTTCTTATTACAAGTCCTTTGCCTAAGTTTCCATACGAATTGAACTTCTTTCTACCGCATTAGGCAGATTTTCTTGAGCATTTCACAGTCGTTACACATTTAGAGACAGGAGAAAATGTAAATAAAGAACTTTTAATGGGCAGGTGCGACTCTGTCACAAGTGGCTTTTTGCCATCGAGTCCATCAGAGGTGAAGGTCACAACGTACCGATGCGCCGTGTAAACGGTCGTATTTCAAGAAATCTATCATCCATAATCTGAATTCACTCAACAATCTATCCCACTTTTGTTCTTCTGGTCAGTGAGGCCCGCTTGGGTCAGTTATGTTTCACAACATCTTGCTGTCCATCTGATCAATGTAAGTTAAGCTTCAATGCAGCTCTATTCACAACACGCCGTCCCAAAGCCATGCCTATTATTAGTTTGTTGATCTAAGAAATCTAGCAAGAACCGGAGCGGCATGCACTGCAAAATGCCTCTGCTAAAATAAAACAGTTCAGAATAAATGAAATACTGTTTTTTAAATTGTAAATTAATAAAATAATAATAAAATTGTCCGATTATGTTAGAAGTGATTGTTGATGTGGCTGGGAATACCAAGGATAATGATGAGGGGCCATTGCGGACATTGGGGGCATTTGGGACATATATGCATTACTGGAGGAGGATGGGTTCATGTTATTAATCTCTGACCATTTCATCTCCGGTTGGGGACTGACGGAGGCAGATTGGGGAGGTATCATGGCATGATGACCGTTTGGCATGTTGTGCTGCTGCTGTTGCTGCTGATGCGCGTGTGGGCCTTGCTGTGAGGTGGGAATATCCTGGAGTTGAGATGGAGATGGGGACCCTCCGGGGCCCATCTGGGGCTGGGGAGTAACAGAGCCCGGTCCACCCATCTGGCTTTGAGAGGGAGGCGTAGAGCCGGGATTCTGCTTCATGATTTTCTTGCACTTAGACCGCCGGTTCTGGAACCAGATCTTAACCTGAAGAAGAAACAAGTATAACAGTTAATTGCAATTTACAATTAGACAATTATAACGATTAATTTGAAATTTAAAATTATTAAAAACATATGTTATTTATATTTTTTTAAATGGTAATTTTCGGTGAGTGTTTTTATTTTATTATAAATCTAACCCCATCGCTATTCTTATGTATATTTTGTCTCGTTATTACAATAGTGTTGTGTTTTTTTTCAGTTTCTAAACTGTTTGATTATCCTTTAGGTGTTTTTATTGGTGTTGTTTTATTAGAGATTTGTATTTTTATTGTCATGGCCTAGTGGTTGTGTACATACGGTAAGGTATTCAGCGGATATTTTCTTTCTATTAATGAATGGCTACGACTACGGCAGTAGGGTGACGGGACAGGCGAGTCAAGAGATCTACCAAAAGATAACATTTGCAGGATGTGAAAGGTGTCTGGACAGATAGATTTGTCAACGTTTGACAATCGCAAGTTTGGCTTTGCATGTCGTCGACCATTACATGGCGGAGGTCGCCATGAAAACAAACGCCTTTCCTTATCGGAACCGGCGACAATGCATCAATCGGGACACCTTGGTAGGTATGACAGAGGACATGGGGAACCTTTGGCGGAGGTGTGGGGGATGAGTTTCCCACGATATACACGCCAAGGACACAGACCATAAAAACTGGCGGCGTGATTCTTTTAAGACTTTTGAACGTTGTTTGAACATCGAGTTATGGATTATGTCGTACACAGCTAACAAGACTGTCTTTGTTGTTTTTTGTTTTATTTGTTAAAGGGGTGCTGTTTAAGGTTATTCAAAATGATGATATATGATCATATTGCATGACAGTATGTTCAGGAGAATTTTTTCAAACAGATTAAAAGTGTCACATTTGTTTAGGTAACAGTTGATTCTATCTCATCTCTCGTGATATGGAAACATTCGCTTGCAACCTCTCGTGAGTCTATATTAATGTCTTTATAGATAAATTAATACTTAGTTGTTTCATTTAAGAAACATAATATTTGTTAAATGGGTGATATACAATTGTATGGGTGAAAGTACATTAATAATAGATCTCATAATATTGAGTGACATCATTTTGTTTCACAGAAACTAAACCTCGATAACATATAATTAGTTACAATAAATTATAGAATACCATATTTTATTATTTTTTACAAACCTCAAATTTCCCCTCAAACATGACCAAACAGTGATACAATACTTTCCAAAATGCAAGCAAAGTTCAGGCTGAAATTGAATCGAATTAAATCTACCATTGTGCTACTTCCAAATAGAACGCATGTAAGTCTCTCAGGCCACCACCGTAACCTATATATGTTTGAACAATTGAATTGTATTTATGATTTACAATCGTTTTATAGAAATGTACACATTGTAATGAATTGAATGAAATCTTGTATGAACCACTGATATAAAGCGTAGAAGAGGCGGACAACTGAGAAAAGAATGAAACACATTGGAGAGGAATAATTAGTTAATAGTTGTATACGTTTTCAAAACTATTTCAGACGCCACGAAACATCATAGGGTCATACGGTACGCGAGTAAGAGAACATATATCAGGCAACAAAACAGAAGATTGTATGCGAACACGGATGGATTCGTTCAAGCCCCCATGCCCTTGTATGCGAGGGGTACCCCAAGTTGTTGGAGATGAAAGACGGTAGATTAAACTGCAAGCGGTGAAAACACTTATAAACCATATAAACACAACCACGCAGACTTGTGCTTGGTGGACCATACTACGTTAATTGCTCGAAATATTGAGCAAATAAAATGCAATTTCACGACTTCGCTAAAAAAAAGTAATAGAAAAATACTAACTTTGAGAAAAGATTGATTGTTCGATATGTTAGTTAAGATATTATTTCATTGATATCATTTTGCAGTTTTTCTTCTTGTTTATTGACTTCAGTTAAGAAAAACAGATAGTTAAGGTAATTTCTCATGCAGTATGAAGATGGTAAACCAAGGTTTTCTTAATATTGAAAGGTACAGAAAACATGTCATGAACATAGTATACGATCATTAACGCATGACAAGCAAACTAATTTACCATTTACCCTTTCACGGATAACCTTACATTTCTCACCGATTCTCTTACTGTACTGACACTAATTAAGTCAGAAATTAGTACGAATAGTTTTATCTTTCCATTCATAGATCTTTAATACCACTTATTGCAACAATACAATTTAAACTCTACCAAAATCTAAGCATTTTCTATTAACCTCGTCTTGCAAAAGGAATTTCTACTTTCATACCCTCCATGAAAAGATCAAACAAATCTCTTAAGTAATTCAATTATTTATGTTAAATATGTTTGACATACACATGTGTTCGCTCCTTATGGGTTTTTTGTAGGTCTATAATACATGCAGCCATCCATCCCGTAGCAAATGGGTTCTTAGCATACCGTTTTGACGCAGTGTTTACTTTCATATTTGGTACCATTTGTTCGCCGAGTTCTCAAGTCTGTGGGCGGGCAGGGGGCGGGACGGATAGAAGATTGAAAGACACCAGCCCATTGATGCAAGTGAAGGCAACCTTGGGTTCTCTTAAAGCCCACGTCGCACCGTGACGGCCATCCATAAAAGATAAATGACGTCCAAGCCAAAAGGACAAGAAGAGCTTCGCCGGGCTCTGTTCATAGCGGCGAGTTGTAATTGTGGTTTGTCTTCCGCAATCACGACGGTCGTTTATCATGCAATTCTTGATTTTGTATTTGTGTCGCCCGTCTTTTGTTCATATCGTCTACTCGCTACATGTATCGCTACTGTGACAAAGCAAGGGTTGTACTCTTTTGTACACACCGAACTAAGCAAATAGTGAGTCACTAGTAGGATTATATAATATTGCCACAAAACTCGCTGCAATCCATTACCGATTGTTAACATACGTTAAAAGTATATTCATACACAAAAAGGTATGTAATTTTGTTGCTCATTTTAATATTGCATTCTGTTTTGGCGCAGAACTAGATTGCACGTTCACTGATTAAGCAATTTGTAAAAGAAAAAGCCTCTAGTGGCATTGTTTTCCAGGTCTCTTTGACCCCGCCATCGAGAGCCAAGACAAATATCTGGTAAGCAAACGTAATACTCTTGAACAAAGTAATCTTATCGTCATGAGAACCCGGCTTTTAAAACAGGTTAGGTAACACGTTCTCCGCATCACCTATTGTCTCACATGACAAATTCTGGAAGACGGAAATAATGCAGCCAAGAACCCATGAATGCCCCATTGCTACAGGATCTTCATCCACTTGCCCACATCTTCATTGAGATCCTTGAAATCTATTCATCGGCTGACCAATCGTGTCAACTTGACGGGACGAGAAGCGGTGCCTCAAGTATATCGTGTAACCGTCAACCAAGACAGACTATTGCTGCTATTAAATTGATATTTCACTATATGAGAAAATGCGACGAAAACAATCACATTCTTGATAACATTAAAACGGGTCGGAATCAACACGATGAACCCCGTTGTTGTATTAGCCTAATGATATAAAAGTTGCCGCTCTCTTAGCTCGGATCAATATGGCCTCGTGTCAGCGGGAATCCTTGCTTCCTGGCAGATTATTAACTTTTTTCGGTCTTTTACTGTTTCAAAGCGAACATGCTGTTATTACTAGCTAATCAAGAACTTGATGTTAATCAAATAAAACGTTTAGAAAGACTTTACGGAAATTGTTTGTGCCGTTTATTACAATTGTGTTTCATGCCATTGCGAAGTTATTGCCAACGAAGCTGTCGTGATTGACAAGCATTGCGGCACTTTTATGTCCTAATTGGTTAGCTATTCAATGAGATAAAACAATAGAGTTCAATAAATGTTAGAAAGGGTTGGTTTTCGTTAAGCAATTATCCGTTTTTCCTCGTGGTAGAGTTCGACGCTATTGGGCGGTAATGCAAATATCACTTCATGCTTCTAGTAAAATTATTACCGGCTATTTCCGATCAGAATGTCAACTAACTTCGTCAAAAGTAGAACACGACATGACATGGGCAATGGAATTAGTTTACAGCCATCGAGGTGTAATAAGGCTTGTGTTTCGTTTAACTGTCATCTCCTATTAAGAAGGAAAAGAGATTCGCTGTAGGTTTCTCAAATTCTAAGCGAAGAATACTATTGTCAAAGGATTAAATTGACTCAATTACAATTCTTTCTACTTTTTTTCGTTTTAGTGAACTTCTATTTTATCCAAAGTGAATTTCTCCACTTAATGAAAGTGCTGACGATCATTTAAATAAGAAAATAAAGGTGAGTTAAAAGGAAATTAATTTTAAAGAAAATGTGTTTAAAATGAATTTAAAGCGTTTCTATGTTAACCAAAATTGCAGACATTTATTTTCTCGAAATAAAAGCAATCCAATTAAGTATAACATTTAAGTTAAAATGGCGGTGCTAAAATAGCATAAAATGGCGATTTTACCAAAACAATTCTAGTGTTTTTTTTCGTTTGTCGGCCGAAATGAACATTTTTATTCTTTATTGACTTAGTCAGGGACACAAATGCGTATACAAGCAGAATTTCACGTACAAAAATAAAATATGCTATCATTCATGTAAACTCCGTCAAACATTGAATATATTTTTCCCATTGTAAAACCATTCATACTTTTTTAGAAATGGCTCGAAATTTAGGTGTTACGTTTTAAAGAGTAATATTATGTTCCGAGTGCCAACTATTTTGACAAAGTTTAAACTAACAGGTTGAATTTTGACGAAACTTTTCAAAATGTGAATAAAAATAATAAAAGGTCCAATGAGAATTACCACCGGTATTATAAAAATGAAATACCATTGATTAATTTGATTGATAAATTTGACGCATTTATCAATCAGTCTCTATCATGTTGTATCAGTCATTTACATGCGTTTTGTCATAAATTATCATATACCGTACTACTTTTCTTGCGCAAGGCGCAGTTTCAGAATTACCCCTATAACGTGTGAACGTGGAACTTTTGTCCGTGTCGTTGTGACGGGACCATACGGGGTAGAGGAAGACCCGCAGTCGGACATGACCAACCCCTGGTGAGGTGACAATGATCATGAATGATGCGCTAAGCGACATCCTGGACTCTGTGAAAGCCGTCCCCCCACGAGACACACCGTCCGGTCGCTACGGACAGCGCAATCCGTCGCGTAACGAGAGACCAAGTCATGGCGATTGAATAGAAAGTTCGTCATTAGCCCTCTGCTCCACCTTAAGTACTGCGACAGGAAGTCGCAGCGGTATTTCACGCGAGGATTCATTAATGTTCAATGGACTGTCGGGCAGGGTGATGGGGAGACCGCTTCACTCCTCGCGGCACGCGTTTTTCTCGTAGGCCTGATGGCGCCGTTCAATGGGCAACCGCATGAAGTAGCACAATGCAAGCAGTGTAACATCTTGTCGTCTGTAAATTGGCTCTCCAATGTTCTTGTTGGTTTTTGTCCATAAGTGGTTGTGGCTAATAAAACAGTGATCTGATTGGGGAAACTATGGGTTTTGTTAGTCTATAATAAAGCACTTATCGCTCTTAAACACTCTCTTGATTGAAAAGATAACGATTATAAGTCGGGTGGCAAAGCAGTAAAGCATTCCTAAAATCCGTTATCATTGAACTGATTATTGTTTGTTACATTGCACCGACAGAATTGTGGTCATATTGGCGACGTCCAGCTTATTATTGGTGGAGGAAGACCCTAGACTTAAGCCTGGACAGAACCACCGGCGCATCGCAGTTTAGCTGGAAAACCTCCCCTATATGAAAGTTTTTGCCCCGACCAGGACTCGAATCCACCCGGTGATGGGCTGAAGAGTTACAAGTCAGCGACTCTAACCGCTCAGCCACAGGCCCCCCGAACTGATTATTGCTATTAGGCAATTTATTTGTCCTACGTTCGTTCAATATTGCTGCAACACTGGATTAAAACAATAATGCAGTTAGAAGCTATGCTATGTAAATGGCATTAATTCATTGAATCTCTATTCCTAATCGGTTGTACTGATAACTGCAGATGTGCGAATTTAAAAGAAATGAGTTGAATACAATTGCTCATATCTTGCTATTGATATACGAACCGTCCATGTGTAATGTGAGTGAATAAGAACAAAGAACTGCTTAACATTTAGTCAAATTTCGTTACTACTTTAAACAAATGTCCCAAGGATGAACGGGATGGTCAGGGGTTCGTGGTCGGTGACTCGAGGTGATCGGAGCAGATGACCAGTAGCCATAAAGCCAACCATAACTCAGCGGGTACAGACAGTGTCATGGCGTACGGGGACTGACCCTTCTAACGTCCCGGCTTTATTTGTTTTATTTCATTGTCGCGACGATGTTATAAACTGATTTTACGAGAGTTTTCACATTGCTATATCGATGCTCTTCATAGGAAAAGCATACGGGTTCTCAAAGGCCAATACCATGCCCTTCGGCCATTGTGGCAATGATAATTGTAGTTTTATGTCCGTAAATTGCGATTTTGAATTTCGTCGGTAGAAAGGGTGGCAAATGTCGCCATCTTCGGGGGACATTTAGCTAATCTTGTTTAACTTAACATTGTTCAGATAAATGCCCCTGTCCGAGTATAGAGTATGTCAACAACCGTGGAAATCCAACCATCTCATTTGAACATACTTGTTAGTTTTAATGTGGAATCCCATAAGTTCTTTTCAAATTAAATCATTCAGTGCATTCTTTAACAATGACATGAATTAATATTCTATAGGAGCGAAAATCAATGAAAAACGACAATTAGTAATAGTACTTTAGTACTTTGCTTTATGAATAGTGCAAACATGTATTCTTTTAAAGAATAACCCACTTATAAAAATGGTAGTATTCGTGCTTAAAAATGAGTTAACCCTCATTTCTGGCCTTATGAATACATAAAATACCAATTGCTGATCAGTAAATAACAAATACACTCGTGAACACGAAGAAGTCAACCGTTTAGAAAGATGCGGGTAGCTTAAACTTAGCCCACCCTGGGCAACTGTGTAGTCAGGGTGGCCAAATGAAAAACAATCTAAGGTATTTCAAATCGACTCATCTTACCCTGCTTGAAGACTTATCGCGATTAGGAACAATGTCACCATCCACGAGCTAAAGAACAAATCTCGCCTCCAGGTTTTCTCGGCATTATGTGCACGAGAAGTGTCCCAATTAGCATATGCTAATGAAGTAATTGGAGCCCAACACCGAGTTGAGCCCAGCATCGCAGCTCTTACGCTAACACCTGTTCAGATACTAAAATGTTTGTGTTACTTTTACAACTTTTACAATGGTCGTGATACGTTTTGTTGCCAGGTCAGATTACGCCATCTTATACATACACCGTAACCCGATAACGAGTACGGAATCCCAATCGGGCCTTCATTGTCGCAAAAATGTCATCGTTGGCCATCAAGCGGCTACTTGAAGCGGAAAAATACATTGTTAAAACCGTTTCAGGATTACAATTAAAAGGCTGAAGTACATAGAGGAAGCATATCGGTCAGAGAAAAAATCTAAGATTATTTAGGCCCTAAATACTTTAAGTTGTAGTAAAGTCTCTCTTTTCCATCCTTAAGGTACACACAATTTTAAACAACGGGGGCGTATATGCACATTTCTATAAAAAGCAATTCTATTCGTTTGATTTATATAAATGATTCGTGTAATGGCATATATGTGGTAAGCCAGTTACGGCTTGATGACAAATAGTACACGACTTCTAAGGCATGCTGTTATACTGAAACAAAAATGTGGATAGCTATGGTCGTAAATATTCTACTTCAAAGGTACAACTCAGGTGGAAGACATCCAGTATTGTATGTACGTGAAAGACAGAGGGTGTCCATATAAATCAGTAAGTGGATAACGTTGACGTAAGAATAAATACTTTGTTGTAACACAGACTCCTTACTAAAACTCGTCTGAAAAGGGCGCTTGGGATACATGTGACATGTGACCACTGTGTGCCACATTGGCACAACCAATTGAGCGTCTCTTTGCTGGACAAGCCATATTAGCGGTGTATATTAACTATTCAGGACAATGCAGCATCTACCTTTACTTTACAGGTGGTATCCAACAGTTTGTCTATATAAAAAACATGTAACATTATCTTACCACTACTTTGGTGAATTTGGACATAATGTATGCATAAACTCATACATTATTCTAAGTAAATACTGTTTTGAACTACAAATAGTGACAAATTATTCTAAAAGTTCATTCTTTTCGAATCTATAAATAAGCACAACAGTGATCTCTGCCAAACAATAGATCTCGACTTCAGAGCGGAATACTTGGATGATGGTTAATGTAATCTCAAAGAAAGAGGTCACGTGGTTTCCTTAGTTTAATACAGTTAAATGTGCAGTGTGGGTCGGATAGGAAATACATATTTTTGATGATGAATGGGGTGTTTTGATTTCACTTTTCACATATACATGTATGTAGGGCATCAATAAACAGAATATCTCAAGATCTTTTTCATGTAACAACTGGTTTAAACTGTCGAATACCACCTTTAACATCAAACTATGAGACGACTCAGAAAATGTTTCATCTTCTATGACCTCGATGTTTACACTTTAGTTAACATGCCCTCTCCTGTTGCAGAATCGTAACTGCAGAAGCTAGGGGCTAGTTGACGCTTTATTGAATTTCACTACAGTAGATGGATATACATTTCACATTGGGTTAATGAACGTAATTCAGCTGGTCCACTAGAGCATGTTTAGTTACTGTAGACAGCGACCACTGGATGACGAAGATTATAATTTATGTATACGAAATGTAAACTTAGTTTGATATAAAGACAAACAAAGCATTTACTTTGCCACCTTTTACTTAAATAGCCCTTCTGTTTTGTTTTTTCAAAAGGAGGCATCTAGCGAAAGTTTGGCACATTTGAATACTTGAAACAAATGATTAATGGCATCATCATTTGTATTGCAGCAAATGTCAAACACTAAATAAGTCACCTACTGACCATTTAACAACTAACGTTTTGTATTCTGTGATAATCATTTAAACCTATAAAGAAAATCAGAATAAATTGCGCTAAATGAACACCAGGTAGACCCAAATTTGATAGCGATTAAGGAGAAACGGATGAGAAAAAGGGAGTCCATTAAAACTATTGCCACCGTGAGAAATCATCGTTTAATGATTAAATGCTTACTACTTTATTGAGGCTTGCAAAGCTATAAAGGCCAGAAGATATAACATGGTCCGCCGCTGACTAAATATTGCCTGTTCTCCGCCATCACAGCCTCCGTCATACCTCTCCCTTGTACTGGCAGATGGCGGTGACTCAAAAACATAACACAGCATATAACCTTGACAACACTCCCTCCATGGCTGTCTGGCGACTCAACCAATGTTGGAAATATGAGAAAAGGAAGTTTTGAACTTTAAATCGTCTTGGTTTTGGCAAAAGGAAACATAATGTTTGATGCATTACATAGAGGTCCTTTAAGTTAGTTTCCGGGTCATATAAAGTACAGCTTTAACATAACTCACAACCATAAACATAAATACATAATTAAACTTTGGTGTATCATTGCAATAAAGTTTGTGTCGTTTTTTATTAAAAATTGTACAATACTGTATAATTATGACCATAAAATCATTAAGGCCGTATCACTTGGTTTTTAAATTATTAGAAACTCTATTTGTACACAGTAAGAACGTTTTGCAATCATTGAACAATTGCGCATTTGCATTCAGGCAATCTCGGCAAAGTTTTCAATTATTGATTATAGATTTTCATCTCTAACAAAGTCGATGAGTGGGTGAATATCAATTATATATTCGATAATAATACACTCACTATTACAAGGAGATCTATAAACTGATAACATTAAATTCACAGAGTATCTGTGTTTACTCCAATACTTTCCAGCATTTCGTAAGTTTGAATTGTCAGACTGATGACGATTTGTGTGAACGTATTTAAGGTCAATGTCACGCAATACTACGATTGCAAGCGATTATTATACCTTTACCCGTGTAGTCAGTCAAAATGACTAACATTTGTAACTGAATAAGAATATATGACAAAGTCCTATAAGCATTGCAACATATACCAAACTCCGAAAAGGCACAGAACAAAGGTATTTCACATGCAAGCCAAGCGAAAAGTAAGAACAAATCTGTGATGAGTCATTAAACGAAAAGAGCAAACCCAACAGTTACCGCCTTGGAACGGTCAGTCGGCAATATGGACCGACTGGGGTGCTTAACCCGGTTTTACAGAGCTCTTGGATTTGTACATGTTCAAAAGGCATGTTAAAGCATTTGCAATAAGAATAAAACCCGGGCAAATACAATGGACTTAATCAGAGAACAAGTGCTGTGTGACCATTCTTACTCAAGAACAAAGTAAAAAGAAATGAAAAAAACAACAACTTTGGACACATTGCCTTGCTTATGCTTTCATTCAGTTGTTCATGCATAAAAAGCTAAGACGGCAAAATGAAGAAAGTTTACATGACAAGGCCTGTCTCTCCACCGTTTTCCATACAACCCTAACCCACAGATTGCTGTGGTCTCTAACTGAGAAGCAAGAGGGTGACATTAAGTGACATGATGTGACATTTAGTGTACCTACACCACGTACACAACCTTCTGATGCTGTATCCAGTTTATGATCCCCGTGCTTTACGATACCCAGGTGTTGAGCTGCCAACAAGAACCGCGAGACACCCGGGCCTTCTATAATGTCACCTTACAAAGTTAATATGAAGAAGCGAGTACAGAAAGCCACATGGCTAGAGATCAAGTTATAACATAAAAGCAGTCCAGCTTCAGGAATGTTATAGGACGGCAATAAACAAAGATTTGCAAATGCCGAGAGTGCACGTGCATGAGTCAATCACAAGGTGAATACGTAATAGTTTCGCCTTTAATGCATTGTTATTTCCCTTGTTTCGAGGTTACTTTTATGTCAATGTCAGACATACTTTGTTTTCTTTCTTGCATACATGTCAAAACAAATCTAATCAGATTGAGACTGCATAGTTGCATTGATACGACCAGGACTTACTGCTGCAAGGGCATTTTTCTCTTAACAAAGTACGCCCTATTTACTAGTACAAATAACCTTGACCTTTGGTGACCACCATTTATTTATTACCTTCAGATATTCTGACAGTTTAGAACCTTTGGTCACGGATAGTGGTATTTCTTATGTTGTCTGGTCACGAATAGAATGATATTAGATCTGAACCAAGATCTTGACCTGAAGATCGACCGCTATGCATGGAGGTTATGGTCCTTAGGTTACTTAAGACTATCCTGTAACCTTGGCAACAGATAGTATGGAGCAACGTTCACTCAGGACAAGCAACGTATCTTTTTCCTTCCGGTTGATGAGATTTAAATAATTCAGAGAGATATTTATATTACAAAACAGCGCTGTCAAGTCTGGTAATTTAATATGTTTTGTAATTTAATTCACAGATAAACAGTTTTAACTAGACTTGCAAAAGCCTTGACTTTAATTCAGTCGAAAAGAAAGGGTTGCCACTGCAAAGGATTGGTGCTAAAAGTTGATAGGGTCCTTGAAATAATCAAAATAAAGCGGTGTAACTGTTTGCATCAAAATTATAATCAAAACCAAATCTTCAGAACAACAGACTATATTGAATGTACAGTTTATAAAACGAACTGAAAAGAACTTATTATTACAGTACATAACTTGTTAAGTCTACATTTTCTTTTCGTGACGCAAATCAATCTTTCTTCCAAAAACAATCAAACGAGAGAGAAAACAACGATCTAGTTAGCCGATGGTGCGCATTGATTTCTGTCAATTAGCAAACGCCTTGTGACTAATAACTGAGAACAATATGCGACATTGATTGAGAACTTTCCAATTTCCATAAATCTTTCCGGCCTGTCCTAAAATACCACGCCCTCTGTCCCGAGCCCCCGTGAACTTCCCCGGTTTGCACATTTGTGAATCGAAGCAAATCCCGCAATGTGGCCTTTCCGGTGTAAACAAAGCTGACATATTTACATTCGAAGCCCAATGGCGGCTAGTGTGATTTACCCTTCCTGTCAGTGACGCATTGTGGGTAGATACAATCGGAACCCTCTGCACTCATTGACATTAGGGTCACTGCGCATTCGGAATGGGAAATGTCACAGGGTTCCGAGCATGACGTTTGACTATGAAAATTAATTACCACCGTTTAGGCGAAAGGGCAGATGCGATCGTAGTTGGAAAAGGAATATCATTTGAAATATGAGTATAACAAAATGGAATTTTTATTTTTTTGACAGGGTGTCTGACTACAATTTCTGACAGATAAACCAAAAGATACAATCAAACAAATCAATAACGTTTCCAGTGATTCTAATAAGTGACAGAAGTAAGCAGTCGCATAACCAACATCTTAATCATTGGTCGTTATAACGTTGTGATCTTAAGTTATGTTTCATCAGATTTTTACTATTGAGCGTTTTCTCGTAGAAATTTTTTTAACCATCCATTTATTTTTCTTAATATTTTGAAATACCAATGTATTTATTGAAGTAGTCCTCGCTCTTTGGAACACTTGACTAAATTCGCCCATCCCATGTGAACACAATTCAATTGTAAGTGCACAACATAAAGCCAGACAAAACATGGAAATTGATTCTGCGGCCAAATCACCACCCGAATGAAGTGTCTATGCTGACTGACCAATGGCAATCGAGCACCTTCGTCTTTATTAAAGTCAAGTGGCATAAAACTTCTCTTGGTCTGGATAGCCAGACTAATGTTTTGCATCAAGCGTCAATCAGAACATGAGTTTTCGCGACCTCTCCGCCACGTCAAAGTGACACCAACCAGCATCCAGGCGCTTGCCACGCTGTTAATCCATCACTAATATTATATAAAGTGGTTGCACAATATCTAATTAGCGGTAAAAGGCTTAGCGAGACGGTTAATATAAACGTCAAATTATCTCTCATTGTTATAATTAATTCTGAATTGATTATTACCCCCACCTAAATGAGCAATCAGTCTGGCATTACGTCGAGCTGGGTTCTGTATCAGGTTTTATTTCTCTGAATCCGGCCGATAAAATTAAGGAAAATAGCGGTAATTTACCCTCAATTCCATATCATTACTTCAAACCTTACAATTTTCTGTAAAAAATCAATCTCAGTATCTCTATCCTTGACTATGTCTGGGCCGATGTGTTCACTATATTTCGAGCGTTTGCTACCCGCTCAAAGATTGCTGCTGTCAAATAAATTAACTATAAAATAGCAAAACACCTAATCAGGTCCTATTATGAAATTTTAAGCTGGAGCGCCGAGGAAAATTGCATGTAATCTAGGTGAATTTGCTTGTTGACAAACCTAGTACTTTAGCCTAATCAAAAATGGTAAATATCACCTAAGATTGGGAAAATTATTCCGTCGATATAAATTGGTCAATTTTAAGGGTATATAAAAGAACGCCTCAAAATTATAAAATAGAGGAAGAACATTGATGCCAACGGTCAGTAGCTGGAAAAGATTCTGAGAAGGAAGTGAATTTGGTGTGGAAAATCGCCATTTGTATAAAATATTGGAGTTAAAATTGTTTACCATGAAGAGTGATGCAATATGTATTGCAGAAATGGATATATGGAAATATGTGCACTGTGTGTATTGACGGGTCTATGTATTGTTTTGTGCATCGAGTGCAGTGATCTTTATTAAATGTGTGCATTCAAGTGTAACCGTTTGGAACTACTTTTTCGGTTCAGACATCTTTAACCATGTCTTTGATCGGGTGATGTGTCAAGTGCAAGTATTTTAAATGAACAGTGACGGACTGACTTGAAAGAAAATCGCCTCATTTCTTGTAGAGATGGTGAAAATATTGTCTTGTTAGATATTGTGTTCAATAAAGTTTGGTCTCCTTTTTGTGCTCATAAAGCAAACTGCGTCTAAAGTAGTTCCATTGTTTGTAAATATTTGCCGAGACGTTGCGTTATGTTGATTTTTATACATTCATTTTAACGTACAATTTAGCCATTGAATTGAGTTAACTGAAAGTTAATGTTTATTCATAAATAAAAATCAAAAGGTATATAAATCTCATCCTAAACGTCATGAAGTCAATCTTTTGCGTTGGCAAATATACGAAAGGTAAATATTTATTTATAAAAAATTATTTGATATAAAGATTTCTGTCACTCTGAAGATTCTTAAGGTTTGGGCTTTACGTTTACTTAGGTTTAACAACGAAGTGTAGCCTTTTTTATGACCAACTCGTTTTCAAACGTATACCAGAACACAATTCTTTTATAAACTTTAGGAATTTAGGTTAAGATTGTTTGCCATTAACATTTGTTACGTATCCCGATGTAAATGCGTTCCATCTTTAAAATTAATTCTGACGTGTTATGTTTCGTGTATTTTATTTATATTTATTTTGTTTTTGGTTTTATGAAGCGACCAGATTTGGTCATTATAACAACGTCCAGCTATTTTACTGGGGGAAGACAATGGTCTCGGTAGAACCACCAGCGCACCGCATGTTATTTACATTTTTCGCTATTAATTTATTTTAAATATTTTAATTATTTGTTGCTTTTCAAATCATACTTAATTTCTTTCGTTCTTTAAACAACCATAAACTTGATCAACATATACAATAATGCCTTCCCACAAGGAAAATAAATCGCGCTAATTTTAAACAGGTTTAAAAAAAACAACATTTTTGAATATTTAAAAACAGGACCTTGCTCTTTTAAAGGTAAAGCTTGCAGACCGGTACACACTGTTGTCATAAAACTTCAAAATAGTGCATTTTTGTTAAACAGTGGCACGATTGTAAGGCGGACCGCAGATGGATATGTTAAAGCGGTGTGGGTATAAAGTAGGAGTGCTGCCAGTGTTGTGTGATTAAAGTCCAAGATACTTGGGTGGCCCAGGAAATCGAAATCTACCTGAAATACTGTTTGTTCACTAATGTGGTCATGCATAAAGGCCTAAATATGGAATAAGACGATTTTAGTTTAACTGCGGGAGTGTTGTTGAGTTTAAATTTATACACATACATGAATAGCTTAAAGAATTATATTGTCTCACGTCATAAATGATTCATTATAGGCATGCGTTTTTCTCCATTTTGATGTCATTGTAGTACTTCTTCATTTAAAAATAAAGTAAATTTATTATTTTCTATAGCAGTTTATCAATTGACCATATTGAGACTTTGAATTTTGCAAGGGTTTTGATTATTGTCATAATTCTGTATATGTCTATTTTAAGATTATGGTAAAAATTGTATCATCCCACCTTTTTATTTTGTCAATTGCTTATAATACCTTTATATAAGCGCTTAGACCCGAAGACCTTTATGATTTGCAATAAAAAAAAAAAGATAAATAAGAAAATAAACAATGTATCTACTATCTGATTGACCAACATTTCCAAAATAATAATATAATCACTTAAATGTTGTTCGGGGTATTTTAAATTTGATCAAACCCTGAAAGACGTGTATCAGGATCAAATGTAATATTTCCACTGTAAAAGGTAATTGTCATTGTGATCAAAGGATTTATAAATTTAAAATGTGTTTATGGTAACAAATATGTGAATATTTTCAAACCTTCAAAAAATAAATATATAATTTAAATATTTAAAAAAGGGCTGGTGGTTGGAAGGGTATGGTCGCTATTCTGCGTTTTCAGAGATGAAGTATTATTATTATCATTATTAATGTATTCGTCCCTGCGGGATTCGTACCTGTGTCTGTGTGAGACCGAGCGAGGCCGCTAGCTCAGCTCGTTCCGGAAGTGCCAGGTATTGTGTCCGCTGGAACCGTCTGTTGAGCTGCTGCAGTTGCAGGCTCGAGTATATGGTGCGCGGTTTGCGCATCTTTTTGCCCTTCGTCATGCGTAAGTCCTCCATATTGGGCTTATCTGAAATAGAACATGGTAAATTGTTTTTTATAGGTATAGCAGAACTACAAGAAACAATAATAGAGTTCTTGAGTTAGGTCCTTATTCACCAACCTTTCTTAAGTAAGAATTGCTAAAGTCATCGATTTCAGGAGACAATATCTTTCAAGATTGTCGCATATATCTGAAACTGTGCATAACACCAAAACTTTGAGCTTGCAGGTAACCGATGCATCTAAAGTTCATTGAAAGGCTTAATATTGTTGTTATAAAAATAGTGACTCGAATTCAAGTCATGACTTGGGCTTAAGAATGTTTGGCGAATAGCTGTCTTATTTCTATAATAGGGAGGGAAGTGTGTAAAATTAAAAGTATTTTAAACACACACCGAAGAGTAATAATCGGATTAAATAGTATAATAAATAATGTGTCAAAGTAATAATGTTATCCATATTTCTGTTAGAGGTAGTGGGATATAACTTATAGTGATATACTTTAAACCAATGAAGAATAAAAATTGGACAAAGAATGATACACTAGAAAAACTAAACAATTTTTAGATTTCTTTCTGTAATAGATGCCAGAGTGCTATAAATATACTTTAAGAACATACACACTAATATCTCTAAAAAGCTATAATTAAAATAAAAACAAACATGTTGACAGATATGTGTTTTACAAAGAAGGGACAAAATGATTCAGGAAATGTATAATAAGCGAACAAAATTGAATATAATGCGTTTGGAAAACTACATATCTGTAACAAGGGTAAGCGACTGTATGACTGAATGTCATTCATGTGGTAACATTTAGCATTTTGAGATCTATTAATCATTATATTACATTTAATATGTGTATCTTATATAGCTGGTGATGTGTTACAATCCTAGTTTAACATAAGATGAGGAAAATGTAATCGGACCGACTGATATGCATATTTATTGAATAGTCGGAAATGGGATAGGACTATACTTAATTAATTAACCTTGACAAATGAATTGAAATGTTATGCCGCATTTCTATCATCAACTTTTATACGCAGTATACGACATTTAATACTTCCTTCTATACAGGACAAATCCCCATGCATTTCACCTTAAGCACACAGCCATTTAACTATATCATATTTTTTAAAAAGTCGCTATTTGTCCTGTAAATTTAATCAAAACTCGAAATCATTAGTGAATAGTGGAGATTCATTTTATAAACATGTTAATAAAGATGTATTTTTATTTTACTCTTCCCCGTTTATTGTTGTCCGGAAATTGATTAATTTAATAATCTGCCATATAGTTTATACAGCCTAATAGTTTGGTCTAAGGATTGGATGATAACCATTTTTTTATTTAAACAATGTTTTCCATATTAACTCATACATGTGAATTAATTTTAAAACACGCGCCCAATCGTTGAACTAACGTGACTAATGATTTGATAATTAACTCTTATAGAAACGACGTGCGTAAACGTAAGAAAGAGTAACAATTTAAAAGTCAGAGTCTTCTATTAGAAACAAAATGACAAAGTTCAAACAACATTTTAAATGTAAAATTTTAACCAGATAAATGTTTGTTTTGGAAATGAATAGATGTTGTACATTATTCAATCATTTGAAAATAAAGTAATTTCAAAAGTTAATACATAATCAAATTGTGTTAGTTTCGTTTTCATTTTCAAATGAGAATAAATTAACTTCATAAATAAAACATATAATCATACTAATAACTCCATCTCCGATTTGATTTCGGTTTCTACAATCAATATGTATTTCATACACCGTTATGTTTGCATTTCATCATTATTCGAAATTTAAATTACACGTTTCCGCCTTGGACCGCGGAATAACGTTTTCATATGAACAAAATTGTCTTCCTATTGAAGAGTATTCAGCTTTAATACACCTTCTTTCCAAAAGACTTGCGACTTTTTCGGCGACCTCTGTTCGGATCCTTGTGTCTTGTGTAACAGTTTGTCCCCGTGACAAAGAGACCCTGTTTCATCGTTGACTCTCCACAAAAGGAATACAGTATGTAACATTCCAGTATTTGTTAGATGGTCGCAAAGATTTGGGGTTAATTTACGCAAGTGACAACGCTTTCATTTGTCTGTTTGAACGAAGTGTCCACAAGTAGAAACCCTACGGAGACGAAGTCTCGTTGGGCGTTCTTGCTACTTTCCCAGTTGTCATTAACTCGTGTAAAAAAACCATTTAAATGTCTAAAATATGCTTACTCAATATTATTCTAAAACTTTTTTTATAATCATCTTTAAGCTTTTCAAGTTGGAGAAAAAGTCTAAAAAAAATAAGTATTATGAATAATCAAATGGCAAAGCTGAAAACAACTGGATACTTTGAATCTATTTCATTTTTAAATGCTTTATTGCCTGTTGCAACTAACTGATTCTCTTGAATGATTATAATATAAAGGCTATTTTACATTTTAAGGGATGTTATATTACCAGTGTCATCAAAATATTAGGTATAATTCTCATAATTCTCATGGAATATTCACTGTATGTTTGCAGTTGTTGTTTTATTGTTTTTCTTTCAAATAGCTAAATACTAACCTTTAACTATTATATTTATTATTATATTTATATTTATATTTATTATTATTATTATTATTATTATTATTATTATTATTATTATTATTATTATTATTATTATTATTATTATTGAAGAACTATCATTATTACAATGTTGTTTACTTGTGAACTTTGCAATTTCAACACAAGCGTGCATTTAAGACATTCATTTAAAAACACACACTGGAATAAGGACTGAAACGTAATGCGATTTCTATTTAGAGTCAATTGGATCAGGTCACCGCAAAGTGACAGAAATATTGGACCCTGGGGAAAGTTTAAACACCAATACGATGCCAAAGGCCCTTAGGGACCCGGGCTGGGATCAACGTGTCAGTTCAGTCGTCAATGGCAACACGATTACGCAAAGCAAGTAATATAATTAGGGGCTTTAAGCGATATTTGAGCGGACATTACAAGATGGCGACCAAAGGTGGTATTTTTTTGTTTTGTGTGCGGCGTTACTGTGGCGTTGAATATGTTCCAAAAGTTCTGGTCAAGTGACAAGAATCAGCGCTGTAATCGAGGTATCCAGTAACAGACTGTAATCAAGTGCTAATAAAATTATGGCAACATCTTTTTAGCTCGATCCCAGGGGTGCGGTTTATTAGTGCTGGATAGCTTGTTGAATGCTGCCTCGGGTGGTTTGGTGACAGTTTTTTAATGTCTGGCCCTTTATCAAGCGCAGTGACATGCTTGCTTTTTGAATGTCAAGTTATTGTTTCAATGTTATGGATATTGAATTCGAAATCTTTTAGAAACGTTACAACGCAAATTAAACCTTGTGAATGGAATATCCGCGAATATAAACCTACAAATCAAAGTACTATTACAAATAGGATATGCTCAATACCGTGTTGATTTGGTTATTTCAAAATAAATTTGCTACAGATGGCTTACATGGTCGAACTTGCCGAAGTTATTGTCATTTCGCCACCTGCATGGAAGCACATTTAATTGTTTTCATATTTTAATAAATTATATACAATGTGAACAGTGCATTAATGTTTTTTTCTTCTTCTACTATTTATTGTAAATTTAGTATTAAATATTGGCTTTATATTAAAAGGAAAATGCTTTGAATATTGTCGTTCTGTTATACGTTCTTAATCATTATTAACATTACACGTCTTAAGATGAAAATCCGGACCACAACTCTTAATACTGCTTTGGCTGAGAACTTTTCCACTGCCTCCGTGAAATTAACAGAGGCCCGAACATTTCATCTTCGTCATTCCTTGCCTCCTTTGGAACCGTTTAACAGGCCACGGAACTAAGGCCAGACACGCGGAGTCGGAGTTAACTTCCCGGAAAGACGTAAAACTTTGTCCGGATATTGGTCCATATCGCTTACTTGTTCCTAATGAAATCAGTCCATTCAAACCTGTTTGCAGGTTCATTAAAATTGCATAGAGCGCCGTTATTTACAGGAAGGTCGCACGAGACGTGTCCCGACACTTGGAAGACAAATCTATGGGAAAGCAGTAAAGCAAATAAAAAATGCAATCGAGTAATGAGAAACACGTGTATTTGTTGCCATCTTTCCGGAAAGAATCGAATTTGCATATTCACAGGTGTTGATCGAAAGTGTTTACGGTTTCGCACCGGTATCTCAGTGTATTTTATGATGGTGTTGCGGCAAACAGGCAGTAAAAATATAGGCGATATGTTAAGCACAGATATTTTTGGTATAAAGAGGGTGTGTGCTACTGCTTCTTTTCGGTTTAATATATAGTCACTTGAAACTGATTTTATTTGGTGCTTTTCTGTAAATAAGTATTAAGTTATAAAAAAATCAGAATAAGATATATTTTAATTTATGAAATACCATTTAAGTTATTATTATTGAAGAAATACTCAAAAAAGAATCAAGCATGGAGAACAGTAAGATTTTTCAAAATGTTTTTAATGTTTTATTTCGTTCGTATTACGTCTTATTACATATCTTGAGTCAGCTGATTAAGTAATTGCAGTTGACAGTTTGTGTATAAAATGCCATGCTTATGAACGTTTATTAATGACCTTAAGATACTATTTTAGAAGCCGTAAAATTGTACATGCATCGTATTTTTATCAGATTTTTTTTATGTTCTGAGCTTTTAATGATTATCATTGAAAACGTTAGAAATGTTTGCTCCTTTGTACACCAGATATTATTCACATAAAAAATTCATGTTATCTTTTAAATGCTTTATGTTCCTAAGTTGTAAAGAATTGTGAAAAAATGTGCTTGCCATTTTGTTATATACAACATACACGATTTTCTATTATTTGCTGCATCAGTGTTTACAAATGTGTACAAAAATAACTGCGTGTTCATTTTAACATAAATTGATTGTTATACTGATCTTTGAATTAAACAGCGAGGAAAAAACCCCTAGCGTTGTTCTGTTTTATTCTTCTTGTTTACCTTTGCTTGATACAAGCTTGACCTTCCGTAGATTTTTTTTCTTCTCCGTTTAAACAAAATTTCGCGGATTGGCACTAGGGACAATGGATTGTTTATTATGGTGAATTTTGGAGGTCCAATCTTAACCTGGGACCCGCTGTGATATTGTTACCCCGGAATAAAGGGATTTTAATGTAGATAGAATACATTAATAGAACAGGACACTTACTAAACAAACTGTCGAGCCCTTTTGAAAAGCACCGCGGCGATTTTTGAAAGGGAGACGACATTTTGGGGATTCGGAGCACCTTTGACATCCGAGACTGATCCAAGCATAAGAGAATTTATATTTCTATGAGGCTATTAAGGCATATTAATTTGTTAATTCACAAAAGTTCGACGTTCTATTCAATATTGCAATATTTACTTTTCCTTCTGTGAGCATCGAACGGGCGGATGAATAAAAACCAGAGTAAATGGAAAATTGGAAAAATGAACGTCGGTGTTTACTCAACAAGTAGCAATGGGTTGTGTTAGAGAAAGGGTTCGCTGGAAAAAAATGGAACAAAACATCTAAACCCTTGGTTTGAAGTCGATCGACACTGCACATGTAGCAATTATGCAACATAGATGCACAGAGATAAAATTGATAATACAGATTTAATATTCAAAAGAGGATGTATCATTGTCAAAAGATAACACACAAAACTCAAATATTGGAGCTTTCTAAAGAAGTAATGTTATATACAAAACACAATTGTTTTATAGAACAAAAATAAATGAAGAACGAACTTTTAAAAGAATACTTTTAAACGTTAATTAACAAAAGCACTTCAATAACCAAAATCAGCGACAAAAGCATTCTGGGAAACAATGCATTAATAAAAATGAACTTTACATGTATGAGAAATGCATATTCGAACGATTTTAAAATATTATTTTGGCTTTATAGTGGAATACAATAAATTAGACACTCTAATTCTACATCATAGATAACCTGTCACAAAATTTAACTCCATTGTGATAAGGCGAAATATTTAACCTAAAAATAGAATCAGAACTGCTGATGAAAATAAATTATAAAACCAGTATATATTTTTTCTGTATTTGTTCAACTTACTGATCTATGCGGAGTTACATTAATTAAGAGGAAAACTTGGTCCGGATGTTACAAATATTTATTCATTTTGTTGTTTAAAATTGAAATCTAGATTTAGAAAACATTATTAATATTATCTAATTGGTGTGGGCATGGCGGTTATTGATTCAGGCATCATTTTAAATCGGGTACGCGCGTAAAAAAACAACAACTGCAGAATCTAATTAAACAAATCAATCATTTTAACACTTCACAGTTTTAGAATAGAATGTCAATAAAAGCCACATACAGATATGCGAATGGTTGTGCATTATCTATAATTAAAAATCTTAAAACATGATCGGTTTATTATCAACCTTCAACGCGTTTTCGACTTTTGACGTTACTATTAGAAAAGTGATTTGAATAAAATTGGTTTGCAAATAAGCAAACTTTCATTATAAAAGAAAATATAATAAAATGATAAGCCTATTTAATAAAATCATACAAAGCTTTGAAAATGATAAATTACTAAGAGACCAAAATAGCGATGGATTGGAAAGCGATTTGAAAAAAACTGCAATATGAATAATTACTGTTTATACTAATAATTAATTAATCAAAAGCATTAAAAATGCAAACAATGTCATATACAGACATTTTAAAATTGTTTTAGAGGCGTTGGCACTATTTTACATCGTTTTCTGTACAAAAGTGTTATAAATAAATGTATACCACATATGTCAACAAACAAATCGCTGATATCGTGTGGCATTAATCACAAACAATCAAACCTCTTTTAACACCTGTCACTGTTAAGTTCACAGTTTTGCGTCTTAAATAATATTTTGATAGTCTTTTTTTAATGTCAAATATTGCTTCTAAATAAAATATGCAATAAAACGTTGGTTTTCAAGAAATCGCCAAACAATCGTTTTAATATAGTTGTCGGCTAAAGAAATAAACTTAGCGACGGCGATTTTTAAGAATAAAAATTGTACCAGTAATGATATTCTAATAATATTACTTGCTTGTTTTCTGATCGTTGTTAATTCGATTTCTGGTTTTTATCTGGATGTATCATGTGGTTATTAAGGGGAGCCGAAGAAATTTTGGACACTCAGATAATAAATTATGACATCTATATTTCTTTTCATTGACATTTACGAGCCTGGTATGAATGTTTAAAGACGTGTAGAGATCTGGTTCACATAGAGAGAATGTCGTCTCTGATTTCATTCTGTAAATACATATTTCATTCCTCAAATTTCATTTACTGCTTTATGTATGAGCAAACTATGGTGGGGATATAAAACTTCTATCAGATTGAAAATGAAATTTATGTTTGTGACTTTATATAAATTCCCTAAAGTTTGCAGAAAAGTTATTTGTCGAATAGTTTTCGTTGTTGGGTAACGTATTTATTGCATTCGTATTGAATTAATCATCCTCCGTGTTTGAAGTGAGTCACCTTTTATTGTAGTCCACAACCGTTCACGCTCCCGGTCTCTAGTTGTACTGTATATTGACTCACAGAAACAAAAATCTACTGACTACGCTATCACACCCGGGTCTTCAATTGTATTTTCCCCGAAACCCTTTTAACTCAAAACTTGTGGGTCGTTTTCTAAACTGGTGTCCTATTTCTCGTTATTAAATACTGAGTGAATGATTATTAATCAATTCATTTCGGATTGTAACTAGTTTCGTTTTGAATGACCTATTGCTCGGCGAACTAGAACGTTTCTTTAAAAGCGATAACATCGAGCGAGTTAGCGAATAATTAAAACCAACCCAAGTGTTGTGTGTATTTGTGTGTGCCAGCGTTGCTTCATAGAACATACGTTGACAAAAACTGTTTTGTTTAAATGCACTGAAGACTGAGTGTACAAAAGGAATGCGATCCTTTTAAGGTGAAGGAAACACCTGATGTTGATAAACAAAAATTCAGATCTTTTACCAAATGGTTCTAATTGATTATGACAGTAGTTGGGGAAGGTAGTTTCGGGTGTCTGGAAATGTTTTGTTTCAACATCATTCGCATGCATTTTCATGATTCAAAAACAATCGCCATGCCAAAATTTGAAATTGCGATAAACTATACACCTTTAAACAAAAAGGTAAGAGGGTGTGAAGAACGCTCGTGTTGACAAGTCAATACATTGGTGGTTAGGTCGGCAACAAGGGGGAAATCAAGCGAGTAACATTTGTGCACGTGAAAAGTGATCAAACCGAGATGTGTACTGATAAGTTACAATCTTGAATAAATGTGTGACATCGTGTCATAGAAGTTATGCGACTTTTTTGGCATGGTTACACACTGGTAGGGTTTCTCTTGTATTTCATTCACCACTCCTGTTAACCTTCGTGTTTGGTGACCCTTTGAAGAGATGGCACGAATTACAAATACACTACGTGTCGCAAAATGAACTCGCTATTGACATTCTGATTTCCTCATAAAAATCGAAAGAAAATGGCGTTTTTATGCGAAGTGTTAGTCTTTCCCTTACTTTGGCTAAACATATGTTACAGAAAAGCATGTACAATCTATCAAGCTGTTGTACAGGTGTTTAACAGCCGTGACGAAGTAGGCTCTTCAAACATATTTAGACGTGTCACTTGACACAAGTTACCTCAATACACTGTATTGTTCTAAGTATATGAATGCTTCAATATCTCATACAAATATAATATTACAAAAGTGATACTTATTGATTCGTAATACTTCGTTTTACGCGATCTGGCGTCGTCAAAATTGAAACATGTTTACATAACTGACGTGATGTTTGCGTTTAAATCAGTTTTGTCCTGGTAGGTCGTACGTGTGAGCATGTAATAATCGAATTGTTTATTACGTAAAAAGGACGTTAGATATTTTTGTTCACAAAGAGTGATGCTTTGTAATATTAATTGCCACGGCAAATGTAAAATGACGTCATTTAACGTCATTTAACAACGTAAGGTAACCCAGAAAAACGTGTGATGACGTAGAATGACGTAGAATGGCGTAAAAAAAAACTTTAGTCGGCCTAAAAATGAACATAGTAATAGCGTTATTAATTAGTCAACGTATAATAATGAAAGCAAACGAACCGTCTCTTGGCGGCGATGCGGACTGATGGTAAGGCGGCATGGAGAAAGGGTGCGTTGGTCCACCATGGTTGTAGGAACTCGGCGACATTGACATTGAGTTCATCGGGAACGGGTAACTGAGTCCCCGGGATGACTGTGACGTCGCCAGCTGGTCGTAGTGACCACTGTGTTGGTGGTGCTGGTACGAGGATCGAATTGGGTAGGCCGGATGACCCATGCCAGGGCCGCCCATGCCTTGGTTCTGTAGCTCCATGAAAGCTGACTTCTGATGGGCCATCTCCGGATCCATCCCGTCCGGTATTCCGCCAACGTTCAACATTATGGGATACAGTGGAACGGTTAACTATGTCAGTATGCGAAATCGCGACCAAACTCCTCGGCTAAGCACGGGAGATAAAATAGATAAAACTAGCTAAAAACGTTTTAAAAACAGCTACACTCGGTCTTCTCCGTGTATGATGTCCAACGCAATAAATGGACCGATGCATACAAAGAGTATCCACCGGTGTCCGTTGACAATTTTATGTAAAAAGTTAAAAAAGCGTGGTCATCACGGATCTATGTTAAAACACTAGCACGATGGGCATCGTTGATTTATACAAATCCTGTGCACGTTACTGGGTCCTGGTTGTGTCCGCGTTGATGTAGACACTAAGTTAACATCTTTGTCCCTCAAGCAGTCACTGATAAGCCTGGCCTGTTGTCGATACAGTGTCAGCAACACTTCTTCCTTGTCCACTCCGGAATTATTTCAACATAACACAAATTAATATTCAGTGTGTAGTGTCCAGTTATTTTCTTTAGATCACTAATATTTCTACTAATAGCGACCCTTGTTGTGATTACTTGATTACTGCGTCCCAATTTTGTCAACACTCAAGCTATGCGTAATACTACTAATAACTTCAGATTCTACTCCAGTTGTTGATTACGGGTAATTTAGAGATAAATATGTTGGAACAACTGATCATGTGCCATCTAAATACTTGAACAAACTCAGCAATACAACACTTAAATCAACACAAAAACTTCTTTCACAACGAATCCAATAATTTTGCATACTAAGCACCGCCCACTTCGCTATACGCCTCAATGATTGGCTGTTGCGTGTCTAGTGTCGCTTCGCAGTGGAAGTCGCTCCATGTTTTTCTCGATTATATCGCAGCGATTGGCTTTTACTGTGTTGGGTTAGAGCCCGTCCCACGACCTGAATGAAACACACAATATGGTTAGTGTCACCAACAAATACCCCGTACATACCAAATCCTCAAATCACTGCGACTGGAGACTTGAACACTGCTCATTCGCACGACGTATCTGAAAAAGTCACCCATTTCGTAACTGTTAATTTAGTAGAGAAAGCTAATATTTGTTTAAGAGCAACCAAGCAAATACTATGTAAATACAACCTAGAATCGCAAAGTTTTATGGTAATTAAATCATAATAGGAAAGTGAGTATTACATGATAATGTCGTATTAATAAGTAGATATCATCTATAATGTAACGGGTAAAGACATCAGAATAAAATAAAACGTTTAGTAATTATTACTTTATAAAGATAAATAACTACATATTTCAAAGACGGTCTAGTGTATTGAATGAAAATGGCAAAGGATGCCGTGCATTTGTATTATAACACATTGTTTTTGTTATTAAAGTTTGTGCAGTAGTCTCTTGGTAATGGTGACTTTTCGAGAAGTAGTATTTAAATTGGTAGTGGTAGTAGTGGTGGTGGTAGTAGTAGTGGTAGTGGTGGTGGTGGTGGTGGTGGTGGTGGTGGTGGTAGTAGTAGTAGTAGTGGTGGTGGTGGTGGTGGTAGTAGTGGTGGTGGTAGTGGTGGTGGTGGTGGTGGTAGTAGTGGTAGTGGTGGTGTTGGTAGTAGTAGTAGTGGTGGTGGTGGTGGTGGTGGTGGTAGTAGTAGTAGTAGTGGTGGTGGTGGTAGTAGTAGTAGTGGTAATAGTAATAGTATTAGTAGTGATAGTAGTAGTAAATGTAGTAGTAGCAGTAGTAGTAGTGGTGAAGATTTCTGACGCAGCAGAAATAAAAGTGGTATTATTACTACTTTTACTACTACTACTACAACTTCTACTACTAGTGGTGGTATTGGTGTTGGTAGTAGTAGTAGTAGTAGTAGTAGTAGTAGTAGTAGTAGTTGTAGTAGTAGTAGTAGTAGTAGTAGTAGTAGTAGTAGTAGTAGTAGTAGTAGTGATTGAATTAGTAGTGGTTGTGGTGGTTGGGATGATGGTTGTGGTAGTGGCGGTTTCGATGGTGGTGCTAGTGCATTTGCTGGTGGTAATGGTGGTAGGAATCGTAATGGTAGTCGTAGTAAAAGAAGAAGTAGAAGAAAAAGAAGTTGTAGAAGTAACGTAGTATTATTGATACTGGCATTGATGATAATAATAAATGATGATAGAAAAGATTATTACTGGCTGCTTCTTCTGATGCTGCTGATGATGATTATAATTATGATAATGTTATTGCAGTACAGATAGGACCGACACTTCAAAGTTACATTAATATTTTCAATATTTTTACAAGTCAGTTCAAACAAAAACGGTCGGAACAAACGTGCTCCGTATTTTCGCTCACTTTGAGTGCACAATGAAACAAGCAAGATATTTACTTAAATAAGTTTTTAAAAATCTATTTTTTAAATACAATTTTACAAATATTAAAATTATTTACGAAGAAGGCACACGTGTAAATGTTGTTTAGAAACACGTGTTGAATTATGATTTTCACATGCTCGTGTGGTGGGCTCCGTGAGATAGCACGTGGACGAACATGGGTTTTAAGTTTTTAAAGCAGTATTCCAACATTTTACATATATTTTCTAGCGTGTGTCGACCTCAACAAACAACACGCCATATCTCCTAGTGAACAATAAGGCCGTATTCGTCGACGTAATTTTTTTTTCCATTTGTTAAAAGTTCACATTTTCTGTTACAAAACAATATGTATCAATATTTTTTTGGCTTCTGTAATGTAATCGAAATGACAATCTAAACGTATATATCGATCCGTCATAACTAATCCAGAAGCGATCATTATTGAAATATTGGAAAAAATAGTTCTTGTTCTGCTATTTGTTCTTTTCCGTGTTCCCTTTTTATCTTTTTTCTTCTTCCATTACTACGTTTACTAATTCTACTTCTGTTTCTTATTCTTCTACATTAAATCTTCAATACTACTTTCTTCCCTTTTTAGCCTTCTTCTCTTAAATTTTCTACTCATTTTGCTTCTACCTATTCAATATGACTTCGTCCCCTCCTTCCACTTTTTTCCTCCTCCTCCTTCTCCTTCTTTGTCTCCTTCTTCTTCTTCTTCTTCTTCTTCTTCTTCTTCTTCTTCTTCTTCTCCTTCTTCTTCTTCTTCTTCTTCTTCTTCTTCTTCTTCTTCTTCTTCTTCTTCTTCTTCTTCTTCTTCTTCCAATTCTTCTACTTATTTTTTCTTTTCTCCTACTTGCCCCCCTCCACTTCTTCATATTAAGGATGTTTAAAATAGAATCAAATACAGGCGAATCAGTTTATGTCGAGTATTGACTGAGATTATTATTTTATTTCGTGTATTATTTTATTCACCTAGTTTTCGCAGATACACGTTCTTATAATTCATTAACTAACAATCTTTGCTGTCGCAAGAATTTATTCGTAGCGGACAGTTTTAGGAACTCATTGCATATATTTTCGCAAGTCGCAGTATTTTAATTAATCAAAAATAACAGCCGATATGCATATATATGTAATGATTTGAAGAGCTATATTGATAAAAAATGATAACTGTAAAAAACACAGGATTTAATTTGGCATTCGTTTGCTTATTTTGTCCTTTATTCAAATAAGTAAATGATAATAAGTTGTGATATTTTTATGTTATTGATAAAAAAACAAATTACTTAGAATAAATATAATTGAAAACTGATGTATTGTGGTAGACGGGGTGGGGTGGGTGTGATGAATGTAAAGTATAAATCTTATAAAAAAAATGTTAGACCAATTATTAGTGTACATCCTTCGCAACAACAATACAGCTGCATCTCTGTTCCTAATTGATGTCAACAGAGCTAATTTATATATTAACGATACAGAATTTGACGACGAATTTTTTCTTCAGATGGTAAAGTTCGTGATGCTACCCTAAACATATTCTCATGCACTATTGTGTTATATTAACGGACATTTTAGCGCACAAAAATTACGAATAACATCAGACAAGTTTGGCTTGTCCCGATTTCTCGCGTCTGGATGATGTTTTCCACAAGTGGCGCGCGGGCACCGGGCAACAGACGACTTTCACACTTCCGCGGCGCCAGTACCCGGGTCCAGGGCCGAAATTTGGGAACGCAGGCGAAAGTGAAAATATCTCTTTGTCATCGACTTCCTCTAGGTTTTCTGTAGTCTGTAAGACGGGCAAAACTGTGAGCAGGAAGTCTCATAGGCTGGTGATCGGTGAACAAAAAGCCGAAGAAAAGATACTATCTAATTTGTAGGGAAAGACGAGCCTTTGTAGTTTTTCTTTAAAATCAATAGCAGACGAAAATTAAGGCGCACCCTAAGTCACGTCACTGAGAGGCAAAGACAACAGTAATAGTGCGTTTTACATGCACATGCACTCCATTCAATGAGAAAGGATACGTGAAAGCGATCAAAACAAAACAGGCGACGCTATTTGACATCCCGCAAAGTTATGACATATCTGAAAAACAGCTGATTTGTTGGACTCGCTAGACCAGTGGGCGTGGGGCCCACTCATTAGTCATAACATACAAATGTGTTTATAATTTTCACATCTTTTAAAAACTTAACATTTTCAGTTTTATCAAAAAGAGAAAACAAGAATTGTGTGCTATAAGTTATTAATCGAACATACGAAATAAGTGTTAGCAGACAGTATGTTTTTACCAGCATGACTCAAAACCTCTTTAAATATATCAGACATACGTGTGTGGACATTATCTTGTAAAACCTTTCTCACCTGCTTAACTGCATTGTAATATTTTATGAATAAAAAATATCCACGAATGGCGAAATCATCAATATGAGACAAAACGTCATCATCAAAAAAATAAAACAAGTCACAAATTTGGTTGCTATTCAATCTTTGAAATGATATATAATAAGAGGAATCAATTATATATCACAGATTTATGTAGGTCTTGTCATTCTATATATAAAGTTTGTAGATAACATTCCTTTAACTTGTCTATATTAAAAGAAAACTTGCCGAGATACGCATTCATACAGCTGTGTGTGTTTGCATTAAAATACCTTTTATGAAAATTTCACATCTATAATTGTTTCGTAAAAATGTGCTCTGATTACGAATAATTGGTAAAGTGGTATTTTAAATGACTACCGACTGAACAAAATACACTTTCTATTGACTTAAATACACGAGCGCATAAATAGTACAGCTTTCAAAGTTGTATGGCATAACTCCCGAAAAAAATCTGTTATCAAATAACCCAAACATATTTTTGTTCAATATTTACCGTTGCTCGTTGAAAAAAACATTTATTAAACATATTTTTGTATGTTTTACATCGGGTTAACATTAAACAATTTTTTACATTTTACTTAACTTTCGTATAATTTCAAAATAGAGAGAATATGTTAGTGAAAACAAGGCATTGGAAATTACAACATCTGAAACATCCAAATAAACTGAAAACCCCTTTTATGCAAAATGAACCTTTCTTTTTCATTTCTGCTTCAAATCATTGAGAAAATAAGAAAATATAGATCAAATACGGAGTAAAAGTTAAAGTATACATGAACATTTTACATCTTACTATACATTCAATTAGATTTTTAATTACTAATTTCCATGTATCAGATTAATCAGAAAGTAACTTAAACTTCAGTTCTAGTTTTGAAGTTTAAAATCATTATGTATTTAAAATTTAGATCGAACAGTATTTCCAATTTATCCCCAAGACAGGGGAAAATAAGCCTTAGCTACCAAAGAAAGATTTTAAAAATGGTATTTTCAAATATCCACCATTCAATATTTCGTACATATAAATCTTCGGGAAACCTCGGATTTGATCCTCGCGCAGTTCATGGACTGGTCACAATAATAAGCTTCATCATTTTATTAAGCTGCAATCTCTAGTCCGTATTTATTGTATCATAACTGGCTTAAATGACCCATTAAAGCTGTGCAATGAAATCTGACGCGAGGATTCTGCGGAATTTTCCGAACGACTTGCTCCAATACAGAGAACCGTAGGAAGTCCCTGGAAAGTTATTTTTCCGTATTGATCCATGAGGCTAGATGCAACAGAAATGCATCACAGTGCATCCGGTGCCTAACTTTAAAGCAAAAATAGTCTTTGATATAGGAATGATTATATTTTGTATAAGGTTTTTATATTAACGAAAAACAGAACAAGTCTATAAGTTTTTAAATAAGTTAAATGTCGTCTAATTTAGATACACGAGGATTTGTTTTATTAAGAATGGCCAATTGTTGCTATGACGCCAAACCCATTGTTGGTTGGATATATACAATGACATGGAAAAACTACAAACTTTGAAAAGAAACAAAGAAGCCAATGCAAAAGGCAATTAAAATATACGCGAAGTCTTCATACAGGGATAGTATAAATTAACTATAAACCCTTAAAGCCAACTATTTTCTTAATTCTTTGCCAAACACGAATTCAGAGACTGTATATCCAGATCAGCCAGCTCCCAACCATTTGCTTCTGACTCTTATGTCATATATCTTGTTATCTATCCTTTTAAAAAATAGATAAGATTAAATATCGCTTGTAGACAAGTTTATTTATGTTCCTTCTGTACCCAGTCGAATATTGGAAACAGTCTCAGACTCGTGCACAAGCTTGTAGAATCTTGACCTTGATATGTTTAGAATCGTTGTTGGACTTGGTCAAACTATATTCTGTTCTATTTTGTTCCATTTGATCTGTTCTATAAATCGCCAGTCTTTCCAAATGTATGTTTGTCGGTGTGAAAATCATTCCAAGTCTAGTATGCTTTGTAACTAAGTAGTACTGCTCTACTCGGTGCTGTGTTCTTATGTCGGGTAAAGCTATACTGGTGTTGTGCTTCGACTTGGTTTGATTGTCCGTCCGTCCGTTAGCTTGCCAGTTTAGAAAATTAATCTTGTTCTGTTCTGTAACACCGAGTCAACTACAACCTGGCTGATGCTAAACACAGTGTTTCTTAAACGTACTTTTAGATTCTATTCTGTTCGGTTTTAATCAAAGACCTACAGTGATATGTCTAAGATTTAACCAGATATCGGCTATGACAGAGGTGTTCGTCCGCCCCTCTGTCTTTTTTTGTGTGCCTTTCCGTCCGTTCGCTTGTTCTGTAAGTAAATCAAGTCGTATTCTGTTCGGAACTACTTAGTCGAGTGGATGTAGTACCATTAGAGGGTGTTCGTCCATCCTTCCGCATGCCTGTCTGCCTGTACGCCCGCTTGCTTGTCTGTATTATAAATCAAACAAAGTGTATTCTGTTCTGTTCTGTAATACCGTGTCAGTAGGATGCTGAGCTATGACGGGGGTGTTTGGCTGGTGGTTTATGTCAGCCTTTACACAGTTCACGATGAACCAACCTCCTAACAATTGGCTGCAATAATCGCTCGTAACGTGAAAATTACATGTAAAATGACCAATTTAAGGGCTCTATTACCTTAAATGTCAGCCTGTAAGCCGATAAATACAGCCACGTGGACAAGTGGTATTTAAAAATAATCATTCGCGAAAACTTTTATAAAGCCGTTAACATTTGCAACACCTCTGTGGTTTATCCGACGGATGGAATGAAGTAAGTCCGCGGCACGTGCCGGTTTTGGGTGGGGGTGTCCATCAGTAGGCTAAATACTGTTTACGTTTTTTATTTGAAAACACTGTACGAAATTCAAACATAACAACCATATGGATCACTATTTTTTTATTCATGGATACAAATATTTGAGAATATTTTGCAAATAAAACAACATTTAATTGAACATGAGTTGTTTTCAATGCTTTATGAATATAATAATATTACATTAACAGAGTTTCAATCGAATTCATTATTTCTGGTGTTATTTTGTTGTTATAAAATCAACACAATTTTTTCAGTTCAGAAATACAAACTGTTGTCTTCTACGTAAAGTAAGAGGTACATATAACAAAATGCAATGTCAAGTATTATATTTTTTATACTTTATATGCGATATAAATGCAATTATTCATTGATGCACTTTTTGATATACGTACAGGAAATGTATGATTTCACTATACCTGTATCTTTCTCCCGATAATACATGCATTCTGGACTATTTGCTTGCCATCAAATCCGAAAATAATTATAAAAGAACTGCATTAACTGAAAATATTAAATTTTAAGACATGCATAACATTATTAGTGTCAAAATAGCATAAAAATAAACAAAATATTTTTTTCATACTTAAAAATACAATAACTTTCAAATGTACATCGCAATTAAGTTCAGTGCTCCGAAAAACTATATATAAAGCTGCGCTTATCTCTTGTTGCACTGCAATCTTTATGTATAATTGGAAAAGCAATAAAATATTTGTATAAAGCAATTTTTCCCCAATAATACGCATAAAAGCAGATGATTGACATTCACACAAACATTTTGATAGACCAGAGAATTGAACTGGTGTTATAAACAACTTGTATACCATCACGGAATGGTCATTGTACCCCCTCAAACAAGTTTCTCCGACCCTGACACCAGCGTCAGACCATTGGACAACGTGCTACAACAACTTGATAAGTATCTGCCACAAGATTGTAGAGGACCCAAGGGCATGCTTGCAACCCGATAATTACAGATAATTATCAACCGTACGTGTAATAATTATCCACATCTTGAAAAGACTAACATAGTTGTTGTTTGAATCCGCGACGAAATCTAAGCCATGTTTTCTTTATCGTGTGTGCGCGCGAAGAAAGTAAACTAAGCCGCGGGGACGTAAAAAGTGTGTCTTCTCTTTGAACAGGTCTTTCTCCCGACCGAGAGTGTTATTATATTTTTGACAAAGTTTCCGCAACATATTCAAGTATAGTCAACAATAGAGTGTTCTTAAAAGAACAGGTTGTCAAGTGTTGTAAACAAATTATACGCAACCCTACGTGGGAATAAAATAATACAGGAAGACAGATGCGAAATATTGCCATGTTTGCTGTATAAGCTTATGTATACGAAGAAAAACAAAATGCTTTCGTCCACAAGGTTATGCAATCATATAATCGCCATTTTAGACAAAATAAATACTGCATGCGTTTAAAGTTAAAAAACATGAAGTAACTTTATAATCACACTTTGAATGCTAAACAATACGTAAAAAATAAAATTGAAATTAATTTATATTACTCAAGACATGTCAAGTTAAAATAACTCTAACTCAGCTTGCATGCGCAAAATATGAATATACAAAGACAAATATATAGTAAATGATGTTAAACAGATACATGTGGCATAGTGGCGGGTCATTGTTGTTACATCAATAATTCTATCATTTTTGTTGTTGTTGTCGTTGTTCTTATTTGTTTGTTTGTTTTGTAAATAGTAATTAGGAACATCAACGTTCTGCATTTAAATTAGTAGATAATTAGTAGAATGATCAATATTAATTACAATCAAATATAAAATCCGTCCAGTGTAGATTTACAGTTAGCGTAAAGGTGGTAAAATGGTGAACTTCTTTATTAATTTGGAAAAGACTTTGTAGTTTGTATTTATTGTAATGTAAACATTTTCCAGTAAAATAAAAATCGCAAAATTTTATCAATAAACTGTATTTAAGGTTAAAACTTAATAATCATGAAGCTGGTTTAAGCAATGCAAGTAAAATATTTTTCAGAAGTTCACCATTACAGTGTTGAGATCTTAATCGTTTACATTCGTATCTCTATGCTTGAGATTAAATAGGAAACAGTATTATAAATATTATATAATAAATACAAGTATTCCGATTTCAAGGAGCAAAATAACCCTTGATTACCTTAGTCTCTCTGTATAACTATCTGTTTAAAATTGATATATATATTATGTCATGACTTGCTCTTTACAATGTCTTGTATTTTTCGGCTTAAAATGTATTGTATACTTCAATGCTAAATAAATTATTTGCCATGCCATTGTCATATTATATTGTACTGACACGTTGTCATCGAGGTTAACGGTGGTAACAGTTTGCCTATATCAAATACATGTAACAATGTCTGACCACTGCTTTATATATCTTTATTTCCACTTTTACAGTGAGTTTACATATGCAAATACATTATGGTACAAACAGATAATGTACAAGTTAAATTTACAATGAACACAGTGAATAAACATGATGTTATGAATGAATATACATTATTATTGTAAGGAAAACGTTAATACAGATAGAGAAATGGTTAAATACATGAGAACACAAATCAATTATGACTGATCATATTCACAGCATTTCTGGGCAGATATTTAGTGGCAACAAATATTGCATATCATTCTTTAACTTTGTCGATAGAGCTCGCATAATGGCGAAATGTAATGTTACTAGTGGCGTTACTAACAATATTTCTAATGATAAAGGTGTTGCTGCTTTTCGCTGTTGCTATTGTTAAAAAAGAACAATTTATTAATTAGCAACATAATTATAACAGTGTGATTTTATTGAGATGATAATGAGTTTTAATGAGTGTATTAAACCGAGACGATGATAATGATGATATGGAAGATGATGGCAGAAATTTAAATTTTAAAGATGAAAATATGTACAGCATATATAATAACAATATTAATAATAAATATAATTATGTATCTACTATTAATTTGATGAACAAAACTATGTCATCAAATATTTGTTTAGTAGTAAGCGTGTACATCAATAGAGGGTACTAGCTAAGGATTTGTGCAAAAATACTTGCAATTAAAAAAAAATAATTGTAACATCAAACTAGACGATCAATGAAGCATGATTAAATGTGCACTTGTCGAACATTGTATCGAATAATACAAATAAGAACAGCAAACAAATATAAACAACAATGAGTATGATTGGTTTGTATAGGCCCTTTTTTAAAACTTGCGAAGACAGAATCTTGCCGAAAGAAAAAATGCAAGTTATTTGAGCATAATTTCTGCATTAGCAGCTAACATTATTTTAAGTTAAGAAATTTTGAACACTGGGTACATCGTTAGACAGTATAAAGTCGCAAAAAAAAGTTACTCTTAATGTTATTCTTTTAAAATCTATAAATAACGCGATTGTGATGCTGGCTAAAAATAGATATAATGACGTCAAAGTGGATAACGATATAACGTGATCTTAAAAGTAAATCGTCATGTGGTTGTCATAGTTTAAAAATATTTACCTATACAGCATGGCTCAGATATGAAATACCTGTTTGCAATGACAAGTGCGGATTTATGCTTCACTGTTAAAACGGATCTAGGAAATAAAAGAACAGCATTTTGCAAAACATTGTCAGGTAACAATGGTTTATTAAGTAAAAATATTTGGTCTAAACTGGCATATACCGCCTTAAAACAGGCCATCTACAGTCCGGTTGATACAGGAAGCCGATTATAGGTTATTTTGAGGTCGCGATATTACGCGTACACACGCAATTATTTTACCTTCAAGGACATGTTAAAATATCTTTAAAATATTAAAAGGGCATTGAATTGACACATTGTAATTTATTAGAAATACATAATTACAGATTTACCGGAACAATGGAACAATAACATAGTTTTTTTACCACGGCGCCAAATATTCTCCAACAAATGTTGTATTTTTCATAATGATTTATTTGCACCTGAAAGAAAAAAATAACGACCATTTTTATTCTTTCTGACTATTTTTTTTTATAAATATATTTTGATATTCTCACAACATTTTCTAGTTCGAATGAAATAGGCAGAAACAACTTTTATCAGCGACCACCTTTTAAGAACTGTGGCATGTGACTTTTTTCTGGATTCTGTATTCATTTTTCTCGTCGGTTCTGAATTGAAATCGGATGCATGTAAGACGCTAGAGTTGCATGCAATGCACCAAACCCCTCACAAACGTAAAGAAGAGCTTTATGTTCTGTCAATTACGATATGAATTTCTTTATATTATTTAGCAGCAGCTAATTAAAAATATTTTAAATTTAGAAATTGAACATTTTAGCCTTAAAAATGCACGTTTATGGATAATTAGCCACAGTATAATTGATATAATATCTTTAGATAATATTTTAAAAGGAAACGCATAATAAACTATGGAAATAGAGCTTTCAAGAAAAGGCGATTGTTTCCAAGAAAACAATGCCTGAATATAGTGTCGTATATAACATTTGTAAATCCATTTGTTCACAAATAAACGATCGTGTACAATCGTAATGTATGTCTAAACGATTAGGTAAGATTAAATTTAACCTATAGTATTCATATAAATTCACCCGAAAGTAGTATTCATTTTTATTGAGGGACAACAGTAACCGAGCGGCTAGAGTCGCCAACTTGTAACTTCCCAGCCCCTCAACGAACAGGTTCGAGTCCCGATCGGGGCGAAGGATCTTCCAGCTGACCTTCGGCGCTGATGGTTCAACGCAGACATAGTTCTGGGGACTTCCTGCACCAATAACAAGCTATGACTATAAGTGTGTGGGTGCGATGTGGCATGTTTATTGATAATCAACGGCCTTTATAAAAGTCAACAAAGATGTGATTTTGTTTTGACTCATTACTTCGTCCAGTTTGTTAAATAAATTGTAATTCTTTTTTTTTTTTTTTTCTAAAGTTACTTTTTCTCTGTAATAAAAATGTTTACAATTATATCGTATTTCAAAGAGAGCAACAACCTTTTGGCATGTTCAGGCACATTCAAAGACCCATTCTATTCGCAATGTCCATTTTTTCTTATACTCTTAAACAGGCAACTATCAATGACATAATTACGAAATATTGTCAGTTTACCTGAAGGCTATAACAGTGTTGACATTATTAATCTTATTACTGGCCAACACAGCGCCCTCTACAATACAAGATGGAGGTACAAGTGGTTCCATTAAACGGGTATCCCGCCGTTCCTCACTGACCACAACAGGTCCGATACAATACAAGAATTAGCCCTAATATCGACTAATATTACCACACACTGAAAGGCTCAAAACTCCCCTCTTGTGAAATTAATAGCCAATTTTCTCGACAGAGCCCTTCGCATTCTTTCATTGTGTTTTGCATTAAAAGTAAACACACTTTAATTAATGACCTTTCAACTGACCAATTGAAATACAGTTGAGTATTAGCAGTGCTAATTTCAATCACTTGACCAACCTAATCATATAACGCTTTATAAGGTCTTGTAAAGCGCCTGAATTGATCATCAAGGCCCTCAGATAGCGCGGGGATTGGAAGACCTCACTCGATACTCTTGCTTTTTGTCACTGTTGCCTTAGTTCGCTGTCCCCCGCAATGCCAAGTGTCATAAAATAGTTTCCTATTTATACTTCATCGTAAATATGCCACGATCACAGTCAGTTCCCGGGCAAGACAGCCAGGAAGCAATCTAGCCCGCTTAACACTTGCTGGATTCTTTTATGTCCAAGAAACCGAAAACTGGAACTTGATATTAAGTTAACAATACTCAAGACATTGAAATGTTGGGTTTTTTGGCATGGAAATAAGCGACGTTGGAAGGATGTTTTCGTTCACAGCGTCCCAGGTTCATGTCGAGTATAAAGTTCTTTTTTGGACTGCATGTCGTTTATTCCGAACATACATGCATTCTTAACTGGCACCACAGTGGGCGTGCCAGTAATCCTAATAATGATAGTCTGTAGGAGTCCAGGTGTGCCGAATCATAAAACAGAGCATGCTTCGTCGGACATGATTTCAAGGGTCCTCGAGAAAGAAACATACAGATACAAAAAAGATACCGAGGCATAATAAGCAAATAAGTACGATTCTCTAGAGAAAACATTCCGCAACATATTCCTTGAACAAAGAGGTCTTGAGAAGACACAGCATAAAGAGTATTTCGTGTATTCGCCCATTTACCTGTTGTCTGTTAATAAGTCGTCTTTAGTGAATCTTTTAGAAAAGAGCATAATATAACAGAAAGGACAATGATAAGCACGGAATGCTTTTTTGGTTTTGATATTTTATAAAACAATTAAGTTCACTCATTTAAATTTTCATTCAAATTAGCTATTTGTTTTGATAAATCTGGAACATCGCTTGGCCTCGTTATGAAGCCATTTCGTCTGATCTCTGGCAAGAGTCCTTGATGATTATTACCTCTCTTTGCCACACGACTCCTCCATTCACCCAGCTAATAAACCCACCCTCTTTATACCTTTTACCCCTTCTTAGCAACTGGTCCGTGGTGAATTCCTCCTCACGTCCTTTGATGGGCCCGTGGGGCCGGGGGTGCGAAACCGCTGACTTGCCTGAAGATAGCCGCCGTCCTTCGACAGACTTTCTCCGCACCGCAGGATTCCGATCCAATTTGTTTTGTCATCTACTCATCTGTAGGCTGAGCGATCTCGAATTCATGTAGAAAGCAGCAGGCTTACTCCATCCGTCTTTTGTAAGCATTGTTGTATCTCAGCTTCTCTATTGCCCATCTCGTAAGATCTCGCCTCGATCATCTTTTATGTCCGAATTAATAACACTGAGTACGGCCATACAAAAGCTCTCCCAATGGACACGCCCTAAAACCGTGTGTCTTGCATCATGGTTCATACAGCCAATGGTTTGCACATGGCACTGCGCCATAGGACGTTAACGACAATTCGTATTGCAGCACAATGACCAAATACGTTCTCCCAAAGCAAGATGGCCCTAATTAGTTTTCTCGATGAAGCTTTCTTTGACATTAACCTTGACATTGATTCTTTTCAGAACTGCCTGCATTTCTGTATACACAGTTGTCAATAAAACGCTGCATGCTACGTGCATCTCTCACCACTCTATCAAATTGTCATTTTGTTAATGGTATTATGGTAACAATGTATGGCCAATCAATGGAACATAGTTTGTTTTCATGCATAAATTGAAATGCAAATTGGACCCGAAAAAGATATTCCAAATTCAATTTTAAAACGCTGACGCTCTAAGCATACTCATGACATCTGTAAGATTTTTGAAAGAACCCGAATGCAGACTGAAATTTAAGAAAGTATTAAAACTCAGTCGAAGAGAAGAGTTCATCGTCTGCATGTTCCATCTTCAACTTGTACCCCGCCCACTTCATTCAGGCCTCTCTGCAGACGAATGTTTATGACCCCTCTTGGCGATATATATCAGGCCGGAACAAAAGGACCACATTAAGTGTCACTTGAAAAACGCCCACCCCTTAAAGTAGAGGGATTTGCATCCTTCGGGCATCCTTACAGTCGAACAATTGAAACTAAGATCCGCAAAGTCTCGGCTTTCCCGAGACAATGCGAGATTTGAGAGGGATATGTTTGGTTGGCCTCCGATACGAAACGGCGGGTTTTGGAAATGAAAAATGATATTGCTGTGTTTAATGTTTTGTGGATTTAGGCTTGATGCAAAATGCATTAAAGGCAGTTGGTCGTTTAAGAGTTAAATGATATCCCGGTGTTAAAAAAGCAAAAGCAAAATCCAGACAAGTTTCACTCAGTTTCACATGTTTCTATGGTTTCTTCCTAACTGTAAACATACACCAGCAATGGTTAGTTTAAATAATGAATTTAACAATAGTTTTGGCAAAATATATAAATGCACATGGAAATAATGTATCTATACAAATATAATATTAAAGTTTTTGTTCTGACACCCGCTTATGGATGCGCGGTACATACCCGTATATTAGAACATTTAAAATGGTATTTCTAACAAAACTCAAATAACACTTCTTAAATCTAAATAATCGTGAAAAGGTCAAGCTTCACTTCTTAAAGGATTTGACTCCATTTAAAGATATTGACATATTATAATAGTTGGCGTGTTTAAACAAGTGGAAACTGGTTGACATAACGTAAATTGATTATTTTTTGTATAATTTAGAATACCGTCGTCTTCTTTTAATATTTCCTACTTAATAAACGATTTATGTTCAAGACATGAAATGGATATATTTCTTTGAGAACTAAGACAGCAGCAACATCACACCTTATAAATGGTTATTTTCAAATACAGCTTTGTGTCCTATTATTTATTTTATAAAGTTTAATTTAAAGTTTTATAAAGTTTATTTTATAAAGCTATAAACAATTAAACACGACAGCCTGTTTACACGTGACATAATGTCGACGATTTGTTATAGGGTATTTATTTTATTATGCTGCAATTGGAATGCGACAACGTAAGATTGCATCAATGGAAAGCAGCATTTCTTTTTTTCTGGTCACCATTTTAAATATGATAAACTTTACAGAAAACCAAGAATATACGCATTTGTCTCTCATGCCCATCGATCTTAAAACGCTTAGACATGCATAAGAACATGTTTAAATTTTATGTTAAATTTGAAATGAAAGTGATTAACAACGTCCTGCAAAAACGTGAGAAATGCATCTGTCGATTTGACATGCGACGTTTTAATGTTGTAATGGAAATGTAGTAGATTTTAAAATACCAATAAAGTAGCTTACATTACTAAATTTTTGTTATTCAGTTTACATACACTTACACACAAGTTTTATTGTCTAATTCATTCATTTCAGAATGCTCTAACTATGTTTTATCCGAAAGACCTGTTATGATTTTGGCAATTTGACACACAAATGGTTGGTAAGCTAACTGATGTGTTACAAGTGGTTGAGGTTTAGTAAACGACTGAAACGCGTTGATTAGTTCAGTTTAGTATATGTTTCATAATAATTCAGTAATTTAAAAAATGCTGTAGCTGAAAGTCTGGTGGACCGTCGGTCCATTATACTTTATGTTTTAGATACACAATTTGCAACTCAAACTATGTTTTAAATACACTGTTCGCACTTCCAGCAATGTTTCAGATACACTGTTTGCAACTCCAACTATGTTTTAGAGGCATTGTTTGCAACTCCAACTATGTTTTAGAGGAACTGTTTGCAACTCCAACTATGTTTTAGAGGCATTGTTTGCAACTGAAGCTATGTTTTAGGTACACGGTTTGCAACTCCAACTATGTTTTAGAGGCATTGTTTGCAACTGAAGCTATGTTTTAGGTACACGGTTTGCAACTCCAACTATGTTTTAGAGGCACTGTTTGCAACTGAAGCTATGTTTTAGGTACACGGTTTGCAACTCCAACTATGTTTTAGAGGCATTGTTTGCAACTGAAGCTATGTTTTAGGTACACGGTTTGCAACTCCAACTATGTTTTAGAGGCATTGTTTGCAACTGAAGCTATGTTTTAGGTACACGGTTTGCAACTCCAACTATGTTTTAGAGGCACTGTTTGCAACTCCAACTATGTTTTAGAGGAACTGTTTGCAAATCCAACTATGTTTTAGATAAACTGTTTGCAACTCCACCTATGTTTTAGAGGCACTGTTTGCAACTCAAGCTATGTTTTAGATACACTGTTTGCAACAACACCTATGTTTTAGACATATCATTTGCAACCCAACCTATGTTTTAGATACACTGTTTTCAACTGAAGCTATGTTTTAGATACACTGTTTGCAACTTCACCTATGTTTTAGAGGCACTGTTTGCAACTACACCTATGTTTTAGAGGCACTGTTTGCAACTCCAACTATGTTTTAGAGGCACTGTTTGCAACACCACCTATGTTTTAGAGGCACTGTTTGCAACCCCACCTATGTTTTAGAGGCACTGTTTGCAACAGTTTTTTTAAATCATGTTTTTGCAATTTTCCGACAAAACAGAAATAAATCAACCTCATGTCTTTACAAAATAGAAATACTATTAGAAAGATTGGAAAATATATTATATCAGCTTCCAAAATCCGTAATAAATAATAAATAATAATATTGTTCTTTCCGAAAAACAAACGTGTAATTTCAATATTGATCACAACTGTTTATATGTTTAATATTTGGCTTTATGTATTGTTTGTATATGCATTATGCCAATAAAGTATATGTATATGTATATGTTTTAGAGGCACTGTTTGCAACTCCACCTATTTTTAAGAGGCACTGTTTGCAACTCCAACTATGTTTTAGATACACTGTTTGCAACTCCACATATGTGTTAGATACACTGTTTGCAACTCCACCTATGTTTTAGATACACAGTTTGCAACTCCACATATATTTAAGATATACTGTTTGCAACTCCAGCTTTATTTAAGATACACAATTTGCAACTCCACCTATGTTTACATGCACTGTTTGCAACTCCACCTATGTTTTAGATATACTGTTTGCAACTCCAGCTTTATTTAAGATACACAATTTGCAACTCCACCTATGTTTACATGCACAGTTTGCAACTCCACCTATGTTTACATGCACTGTTTGCAACTCCACCTATGTTTTAGATATACTGTTTGCAACTCCACCTATGTTTTAGATACACAGTTTGCAACTCCACCTATGTTTTAGATATACTGTTTGCAACTCCACCTATGTTTTAGATATACTGTTTGCAGCTCCTCCTATGTTTTAGATACACTGTTTGCAACCCCAGCTATATTTAAGATATACTGTTTGCAACTCCACCTATGTTTTAGATACACAGTTTGCAACTCCACCTATGATTTAGATATACTGTTTGCAACTCCACCTATGTTTTAGATATACTGTTTGCAGCTCCACCTATGTTTTAGAGGCACTGTTTGCAACTCCACCTATTTTTAAGAGGCACTGTTTGCAACTCCACATATGTTTTAGATACACTGTTTGCAATTCCAGCTTTATTTAAGATACACAGTTTGCAACTCCAGATATATTTAGATACACATTTTGCAACTCTATCTACGTTTTAAATACACTGTTAGCAACTCCAGTTATGTTTTAGGTACACTGTTTACAACTCGTTTTAGATACACCGTACTCCAACTACGTTTTGGGTAGAACGACCGGCGCACAGGACGTCAGCTGGAAGACCTTCCCACATTAAGTCTGGAACGGGACTCGAACCCACGCGGTGGAATGATAAGCAGTCAGAGGAATCACAAATCAGCAACCCTACCACTACGCCACGGGCTCCACACACCGTGATGATGTACATATATTAGCAACAGGACTTAATGGAATAAATTAGTTAAAGCTGTTGGACCTGTTTCAGAGGAGTGCCCCTGGCCGAGCGGTTAGAGTCGCTGACTTATAACTCCCCAGCCCCTCGCTGCGTGGGTTCGAGTCCTTGTCGGGGCGAGGACTTTCATGTGGGCAGGTTTTCCAGCTAACCTCGGTTCTACCACCAATTTTAGCTGGAGTATATATGACCAGAATTTTGAAGGTGCGATGCAACAAACAACAGAAACTGAGCTTTTTCAGCTGGTGTTTTGACGGTTGCCACTAAATGAAAAAAACGAGATAATATTTGAATAATAACAGTAAAAGAAATGCATTTTTTCTTATTTAGTGAAAGAAACAAAATAGTGCAACATTTAACCACATTCACGGTGTCATTTTATTAGATAAAAGTGTAATATTAATTCCAAATTACGATGTTCGTAGTTGTTATGTCGAAACTTGAGAATAATTTATGGCACCAGTATATTGCATCTGATGAGTACATTCATTCTGGGGTCACAATACAGGCTGCGGCCAGCCTTCCCTTGATGACTATTCATAACGGCAATGAAATCTTGCCAATACCATCGTTAACACGACACTTCACTTGTCTAATTAACGTATTGTAACTATATGAGGGTGTTTCAAACGGCGATGATTCCGTCGAAAATTGACCGTATCAAGCTTAATCCCATTTTAACCCCGATTAACCACGACAAAAGCCAACCGTGGAGCCGTAAGCGGTTTTCAAGTGCGCCAGAATGCGGGAACAATATCTCGACATATGTGTTCTAACAACTTCAAGAATCAGGGAATCTGTTTTTAACAACAACTATCACAGACATTTGAAAAGGTCTCAAGACGATGTCGAATTGTGCCCATATCTGGAAGTTAATCCTCAGTCACTTGGGAGATAAAGGGCAACAGGATTCAGGAGCCAAGACATCATTGGGCAAGAGGGTGTGTAAGCCATACGCGTGAATGTCGAGGCATGGAAAAATGGAAAATGTTGCTAATGAGCAATCAAAGGTCGCTAATGATCCCTTTGAATGTGTTTGATGGATTGTGTATTGCTAGCGAACCAGCCTCACAACCCATTTGTCTTGGCCTCGTCAACTGGATACGGCATAATGAACGGGGATGTAGGGGCACCGTGAACCTTGCAATTGTCAGATTAAGTCGTTTTTATAAAGTGCAAGAAATAATCCATCGTGATATGACTGATTTAATGTTGAAAAGCGGACTGAAACATCGTAAAGAGATTATGTACGTAGATGTAACATATTGCTAGAAATGTATTTCATGTCAGGCATATTGTTTGTCTGCTTAAGTGGCCAAGATCTCGTGAAGACACTATTACCAGGTGTAGTGCAAGTTAATACTGACTGGAATACACAGGGTGATTTAAAAAATATATCTCAAAACAGTAGGGCGCCATATTTCTGCGTAGATAGACATAGTGACCTGCGAAAACATAGAATGACGTAGTTAGAAGTCCCTCGTAGAATGGCGTAGTTGTGTGTAAAAGAACTGATTCCTCCGTAGAATGGCGTAATTAAATGTAAATAATATTTCTCCGTATAATGGCGTAGTTATGTGAAAAAGCTACTCTATTTTATCCACTAGGCAGTTAGACAAATAAACCGTCAATACCTGTCACATGGACATTTGGTTTGCTTGAGAACGTTGTATATGTTGCAGATGTTATTTAAATTTAAAATATTTATACAAAGTGTATATTGGCAAAAATATTCAATAAGTTATAGATTTAGTTTCATAAAGAAAAGGATAAGTATTTTATTCATTACTTTACTCACAAACATTATAAAGAAACAAACAATGTTGACTTTGAAAACACATTATGCTTACATGCATTGGTCCAAAGCGAATGGTAGAATAACATAAAAAAGTTGTGTTTTTTCAATCGTGACAAAGACAAATAGTCAAATTTGATGAAAGTCAAAAGTATAAACATACACGTTATCTTCATCACAACAGTTTTTCAAATAAATAAGTAAATAAATAAATAAATAAATAAATAAATAAATAAATAAATAAATAATAAATAATAAATAAATAATTAAATAAAAAATAAAATAAATAAATAATAAAACCTTTTTCTTTTATTCTCATTTCAAGTTTGTTTTTCTTTATGACAACTTCGTTTGAAAAGAAATACAACTCGACCCACAATAGCTCAAGTGGTATAGTGTCGGCTTGCGGATCGGGAGGTCGCGGGTTCAAACCCCGGCCGAGTCAAACCAAAGACTTTAAAGTTGGTAGTATTGGCTTCCCTTCTAACGCTCAGTGCTAAGGGACAGCATGACGCCTGACTCGTCGGTGTCAGCATAATGGACCGGACGGGTTCAGTCCCTGGGCATCTCATAAGTGTCCCTGTGCTATAATGATAGAAATGTCGCTGCACAGTATCGGCAAAAATGCCTGCAAATCCCAATCCCACAACTCGACTCAGTATAAGACTATTGCCAGTATATTAAGGTTTAAGATGATTTCTGCGCTCCCATTTATTTGCAGTTTCTAGGCAACGTGTTGCCAGGGAGACAAATGGTCGTTTTAATACTATATTATCTCATGCGGCGTCTTTGGATACCTGCGCCTGCGAATCATTTGCCCTAATTACTATGTTGACAATTTACCCATAATGTTAATAGGACACACTAATGGATAATTCTAAGTTATTTTATAGCAACTATATGCAAAAGTAAATCGACGCACTGCTAGATAATTTCGTTCTGGCATCTTCTCCAAAAGAGTTGTCGGCTAATCACTTTTAGCCCACAATGAATCAGTTCGTGGCAGCGTTGAGCTAAAACAATAGCTTTATGGATATAATTGCACTTTACTTTTGTTATCGTATTTTTGTTTCACTTTAGCATTTGTTACGTGGAGAAATGACGTCATAGTGCTGTGAATTTCTGTATCAAATGTGAAATAAATGGCAAACAATAAGTAAAAGATTTA
>CM017560.1:49302463-49338155 GCA_007844125.1 Sinonovacula constricta | reverse complement strand
AGTGGGGGGGGGGGGGGGGGGTGGTGTGGGGGGGGGGGTGGGAGAGGAGTAGTAGTGGGGGGGGGTGGTGGGGGTAGGAGTAGTGGGGGGGAGGGGTGGGGGGGGGGTGGTGGTAGTAGTGGGGGGGGTTGGTAGAGTAGTAGGGGTGGTGGGGGTGGTGGTGGTAGTAGTAGTAGTAGTGGTGGTGGTGGTAGTAGTAGTAGTGGTATAGTAATGTATAGTAGTGATAGTTAGTAGTAGTAAATGTGTAGTAGTAGCAGTAGTAGTAGTGGTGAAGATTTCTGACGCAGCAGAAATAAAAGTGGTATTATTACTACTTTTACTACTACTACTACAACTTCTACTACTAGTGGTGGTATTGGTGTTGGTAGTAGTAGTAGTAGTAGTAGTAGTAGTAGTAGTAGTAGTTGTAGTAGTAGTAGTAGTAGTAGTAGTAGTAGTAGTAGTAGTAGTAGTAGTGATTGAATTAGTAGTGGTTGTGGTGGTTGGGATGATGGTTGTGGTAGTGGCGGTTTCGATGGTGGTGCTAGTGCATTTGCTGGTGGTAATGGTGTAGGAATCGTAATGGTAGTCGTAGTAAAAGAAGAAGTAGAGAAAAAGAAGTTGTAGAAGTAACGTAGTATTATTGATACTGGCATTGATGATAATAATAATGATGATAGAAAAGATTATTACTGGCTGCTTCTTCTGATGCTGCTGATGATGATTATAATTATGATAATGTTATTGCAGTACAGATAGGACCGACACTTCAAAGTTACATTAATATTTTCAATATTTTTACAAGTCAGTTCAAACAAAACGGTCGGAACAAACGTGCTCCGTATTTTCGCTCAACTTTGAGTGCACAATGAAACAAGCAAGATATTTACTTAAATAAGTTTTTAAAAATCTATTTTTTTAAATACAATTTTACAAATATTAAAATTATTTACGAAGAAGGCACACGTGTAAATGTTGTTTAGAAACACGTGTTGAATTATGATTTTCACATGCTCGTGTGGTGGGCTCCGTGAGATAGCACGTGGACGAACATGGGTTTTAAGTTTTTAAAGCAGTATTCCAACATTTTACATATATTTTTCTAGCGTGTGTCGACCTCAACAAACAACACGCCATATCTCCTAGTGAACAATAAGGCCGTATTCGTCGACGTAATTTTTTTTCCATTTGTTAAAGTTCACATTTTCTGTTACAAAACAATATGTATCAATATTTTTTTGGCTTCTGTAATGTACATCGAAATGACAATCTAAACGTATATATCGATCCGTCATAACTAATCCAGAAGCGATCATTATTGAAATATTGGAAAAAATAGTTCTTGTTCTGCTATTTGTTCTTTTCCGTGTTCCCTTTTTATCTTTTTTCTTCTTCCATTACTACGTTTACTATTCTACTTCTGTTTCTTATTCTTCTACATTAAATCTTCAATACTACTTTCTTCCCTTTTTAGCCTTCTTCTCTTAAATTTTCTACTCATTTTGCTTCTACCTATTCAATATGACTTCGTCCCCTCCTTCCACTTTTTTCCTCCTCCTCCTTCTCCTTCTTTGTCTCCTTCTGCTTCTTCTTCTCTTCTTCTTCTCTTCTTCTTTCCTTTCTTCTCCTTCTTCTTCTTCGTTTCTTCTTCTTCTTCTTCTTCTTCTTCTTCTTCTTCTTCTTCTTCTTCTTCTTCTTCCAATTCTTCTACTTATTTTTTTCTTTTCTCCTACTTGCCCCCTCCACTTCTTCATATTAAGGATGTTTAAAATAGAATCAAATACAGGCGAATCAGTTTATGTCGAGTATTGACTGAGATTATTATTTTATTTCGTGTATTATTTTATTCACCTAGTTTTCGCAGATACACGTTCTTATAATTCATTAACTAACAATCTTTGCTGTCGCAAGAATTTATTCGTAGCGGACAGTTTTAGGAACTCATTGCATATATTTTCGCAAGTCGCAGTATTTTAATTAATCAAAAATAACAGCCGATATGCATATATATGTAATGATTTGAAGAGCTATATTGATAAAAAATGATAACTGTAAAAAACACAGGATTTAATTTGGCATTCGTTTGCTTATTTTGTCCTTTATTCAAATAAGTAAATGATAATAAGTTGTGATATTTTTATGTTATTGATAAAAAAACAAATTACTTAGAATAAATATAATTGAAAACTGATGTATTGTGGTAGACGGGGTGGGGTGGGTGTGATGAATGTAAAGTATAAATCTTATAAAAAAAATGTTAGACCAATTATTAGTGTACATCCTTCGCAACAACAATACAGCTGCATCTCTGTTCCTAATTGATGTCAACAGAGCTAATTTATATATTAACGATACAGAATTTGACGACGAATTTTTTCTTCAGATGGTAAAGTTCGTGATGCTACCCTAAACATATTCTCATGCACTATTGTGTTATATTAACGGACATTTTAGCGCACAAAAATTACGAATAACATCAGACAAGTTTGGCTTGTCCCGATTTCTCGCGTCTGGATGATGTTTTCCACAAGTGGCGCGCGGGCACCGGGCAACAGACGACTTTCACACTTCCGCGGCGCCAGTACCCGGGTCCAGGGCCGAAATTTGGGAACGCAGGCGAAAGTGAAAATATCTCTTTGTCATCGACTTCCTCTAGGTTTTCTGTAGTCTGTAAGACGGGCAAAACTGTGAGCAGGAAGTCTCATAGGCTGGTGATCGGTGAACAAAAAGCCGAAGAAAAGATACTATCTAATTTGTAGGGAAAGACGAGCCTTTGTAGTTTTTCTTTAAAATCAATAGCAGACGAAAATTAAGGCGCACCCTAAGTCACGTCACTGAGAGGCAAAGACAACAGTAATAGTGCGTTTTACATGCACATGCACTCCATTCAATGAGAAAGGATACGTGAAAGCGATCAAAACAAAACAGGCGACGCTATTTGACATCCCGCAAAGTTATGACATATCTGAAAAACAGCTGATTTGTTGGACTCGCTAGACCAGTGGGCGTGGGGCCCACTCATTAGTCATAACATACAAATGTGTTTATAATTTTCACATCTTTTAAAAACTTAACATTTTCAGTTTTATCAAAAAGAGAAAACAAGAATTGTGTGCTATAAGTTATTAATCGAACATACGAAATAAGTGTTAGCAGACAGTATGTTTTTACCAGCATGACTCAAAACCTCTTTAAATATATCAGACATACGTGTGTGGACATTATCTTGTAAAACCTTTCTCACCTGCTTAACTGCATTGTAATATTTTATGAATAAAAAATATCCACGAATGGCGAAATCATCAATATGAGACAAAACGTCATCATCAAAAAAATAAAACAAGTCACAAATTTGGTTGCTATTCAATCTTTGAAATGATATATAATAAGAGGAATCAATTATATATCACAGATTTATGTAGGTCTTGTCATTCTATATATAAAGTTTGTAGATAACATTCCTTTAACTTGTCTATATTAAAAGAAAACTTGCCGAGATACGCATTCATACAGCTGTGTGTGTTTGCATTAAAATACCTTTTATGAAAATTTCACATCTATAATTGTTTCGTAAAAATAGTGCTCTGATTACGAATAATTGGTAAAGTGGTATTTTAAATGACTACCGACTGAACAAAATACACTTTCTATTGACTTAAATACACGAGCGCATAAATAGTACAGCTTTCAAAGTTGTATGGCATAACTCCCGAAAAAAATCTGTTATCAAATAACCCAAACATATTTTTGTTCAATATTTACCGTTGCTCGTTGAAAAAAACATTTATTAAACATATTTTTGTATGTTTTACATCGGGTTAACATTAAACAATTTTTTACATTTTACTTAACTTTCGTATAATTTCAAAATAGAGAGAATATGTTAGTGAAAACAAGGCATTGGAAATTACAACATCTGAAACATCCAAATAAACTGAAAACCCCTTTTATGCAAAATGAACCTTTCTTTTTCATTTCTGCTTCAAATCATTGAGAAAATAAGAAAATATAGATCAAATACGGAGTAAAAGTTAAAGTATACATGAACATTTTACATCTTACTATACATTCAATTAGATTTTTAATTACTAATTTCCATGTATCAGATTAATCAGAAAGTAACTTAAACTTCAGTTCTAGTTTTGAAGTTTAAAATCATTATGTATTTAAAATTTAGATCGAACAGTATTTCCAATTTATCCCCAAGACAGGGGAAAATAAGCCTTAGCTACCAAAGAAAGATTTTAAAAATGGTATTTTCAAATATCCACCATTCAATATTTCGTACATATAAATCTTCGGGAAACCTCGGATTTGATCCTCGCGCAGTTCATGGACTGGTCACAATAATAAGCTTCATCATTTTATTAAGCTGCAATCTCTAGTCCGTATTTATTGTATCATAACTGGCTTAAATGACCCATTAAAGCTGTGCAATGAAATCTGACGCGAGGATTCTGCGGAATTTTCCGAACGACTTGCTCCAATACAGAGAACCGTAGGAAGTCCCTGGAAAGTTATTTTTCCGTATTGATCCATGAGGCTAGATGCAACAGAAATGCATCACAGTGCATCCGGTGCCTAACTTTAAAGCAAAAATAGTCTTTGATATAGGAATGATTATATTTTGTATAAGGTTTTTATATTAACGAAAAACAGAACAAGTCTATAAGTTTTTAAATAAGTTAAATGTCGTCTAATTTAGATACACGAGGATTTGTTTTATTAAGAATGGCCAATTGTTGCTATGACGCCAAACCCATTGTTGGTTGGATATATACAATGACATGGAAAAACTACAAACTTTGAAAAGAAACAAAGAAGCCAATGCAAAAGGCAATTAAAATATACGCGAAGTCTTCATACAGGGATAGTATAAATTAACTATAAACCCTTAAAGCCAACTATTTTCTTAATTCTTTGCCAAACACGAATTCAGAGACTGTATATCCAGATCAGCCAGCTCCCAACCATTTGCTTCTGACTCTTATGTCATATATCTTGTTATCTATCCTTTTAAAAAATAGATAAGATTAAATATCGCTTGTAGACAAGTTTATTTATGTTCCTTCTGTACCCAGTCGAATATTGGAAACAGTCTCAGACTCGTGCACAAGCTTGTAGAATCTTGACCTTGATATGTTTAGAATCGTTGTTGGACTTGGTCAAACTATATTCTGTTCTATTTTGTTCCATTTGATCTGTTCTATAAATCGCCAGTCTTTCCAAATGTATGTTTGTCGGTGTGAAAATCATTCCAAGTCTAGTATGCTTTGTAACTAAGTAGTACTGCTCTACTCGGTGCTGTGTACTTATGTCGGGTAAAGCTATACTGGTGTTGTGCTTCGACTTGGTTTGATTGTCCGTCCGTTAGCTTGCCAGTTTAGAAAATCAATCTTGTTGTGTTCTGTAACACCGAGTCAACTACAGCATGGCTGATGCTAAACACAGTGTTTCTTTAACGTACTTTTAGATTCTATTCTGTTCGGTTTAATCAAAGACCTACAGTGATGTGCCTAAGATTTAACCAGATATCGGCTATGACAGAGGTGTTCGTCCGCCCCTCTGTCTTTTTTGTGTGCCTTTCCGTCCGTTCGCTTGTTCTGTAAGTAAATCAAGTCGTATTCTGTTCGGAACTACTTAGTCGAGTGGATGTAGTACCATTAGAGGGCGTTCGTCCATCCTTCCGCATGCCTGTCTGCCTGTACGCCCGCTTGCTTGTCTGTATTATAAATTAAACAAAGTGTATTCTGTTCTGTTCTGTAATACCGTGTCAGTAGGATGCTGAGCTATGACGGGGGTGTTTGGCTGGTGGTTTATGTCAGCCTTTACACAGTTCACGATGAACCACCCTCCTAACAATTGGCTGCAATAATCGCTCGTAACGTGAAAATTACATGTAAAATGACCAATTTAAGGGCTCTATTACCTTAAATGTCAGCCTGTAAGCCGATAAATACAGCCACGTGGACAAGTGGTATTTAAAAATAATCATTCGCGAAAACTTTTATAAAGCCGTTAACATTTGCAACACCTCTGTGGTTTATCCGACGGATGGAATGAAGTAAGTCCGCGGCACGTGCCGGTTTTGGGTGGGGGTGTCCATCAGTAGGCTAAATACTGTTTACGTTTTTTATTTGAAAACACTGTACGAAATTCAAACATAACAACCATATGGATCACTATTTTTTTATTCATGGATACAAATATTTGAGAATATTTTGCAAATAAAACAACATTTAATTGAACATGAGTTGTTTTCAATGCTTTATGAATATAATAATATTACATTAACAGAGTTTCAATCGAATTCATTATTTCTGGTGTTATTTTGTTGTTATAAAATCAACACAATTTTTTCAGTTCAGAAATACAAACTGTTGTCTTCTACGTAAAGTAAGAGGTACATATAACAAAATGCAATGTCAAGTATTATATTTTTTATACTTTATATGCGATATAAATGCAATTATTCATTGATGCACTTTTTGATATACGTACAGGAAATGTATGATTTCACTATACCTGTATCTTTCTCCCGATAATACATGCATTCTGGACTATTTGCTTGCCATCAAATCCGAAAATAATTATAAAAGAACTGCATTAACTGAAAATATTAAATTTTAAGACATGCATAACATTATTAGTGTCAAAATAGCATAAAAATAAACAAAATATTTTTTTCATACTTAAAAATACAATAACTTTCAAATGTACATCGCAATTAAGTTCAGTGCTCCGAAAAACTATATATAAAGCTGCGCTTATCTCTTGTTGCACTGCAATCTTTATGTATAATTGGAAAAGCAATAAAATATTTGTATAAAGCAATTTTTCCCCAATAATACGCATAAAAGCAGATGATTGACATTCACACAAACATTTTGATAGACCAGAGAATTGAACTGGTGTTATAAACAACTTGTATACCATCACGGAATGGTCATTGTACCCCCTCAAACAAGTTTCTCCGACCCTGACACCAGCGTCAGACCATTGGACAACGTGCTACAACAACTTGATAAGTATCTGCCACAAGATTGTAGAGGACCCAAGGGCATGCTTGCAACCCGATAATTACAGATAATTATCAACCGTACGTGTAATAATTATCCACATCTTGAAAAGACTAACATAGTTGTTGTTTGAATCCGCGACGAAATCTAAGCCATGTTTTCTTTATCGTGTGTGCGCGCGAAGAAAGTAAACTAAGCCGCGGGGACGTAAAAAGTGTGTCTTCTCTTTGAACAGGTCTTTCTCCCGACCGAGAGTGTTATTATATTTTTGACAAAGTTTCCGCAACATATTCAAGTATAGTCAACAATAGAGTGTTCTTAAAAGAACAGGTTGTCAAGTGTTGTAAACAAATTATACGCAACCCTACGTGGGAATAAAATAATACAGGAAGACAGATGCGAAATATTGCCATGTTTGCTGTATAAGCTTATGTATACGAAGAAAAACAAAATGCTTTCGTCCACAAGGTTATGCAATCATATAATCGCCATTTTAGACAAAATAAATACTGCATGCGTTTAAAGTTAAAAAACATGAAGTAACTTTATAATCACACTTTGAATGCTAAACAATACGTAAAAAATAAAATTGAAATTAATTTATATTACTCAAGACATGTCAAGTTAAAATAACTCTAACTCAGCTTGCATGCGCAAAATATGAATATACAAAGACAAATATATAGTAAATGATGTTAAACAGATACATGTGGCATAGTGGCGGGTCATTGTTGTTACATCAATAATTCTATCATTTTTGTTGTTGTTGTCGTTGTTCTTATTTGTTTGTTTGTTTTGTAAATAGTAATTAGGAACATCAACGTTCTGCATTTAAAGATAATTAGTAGAATGATCAATATTAATTACAATCAAATATAAAATCCGTCCAGTGTAGATTTACAGTTAGCGTAAAGGTGGTAAAATGGTGAACTTCTTTATTAATTTGGAAAAGACTTTGTAGTTTGTATTTATTGTAATGTAAACATTTTCCAGTAAAATAAAAATCGCAAAATTTTATCAATAAACTGTATTTAAGGTTAAAACTTAATAATCATGAAGCTGGTTTAAGCAATGCAAGTAAAATATTTTTCAGAAGTTCACCATTACAGTGTTGAGATCTTAATCGTTTACATTCGTATCTCTATGCTTGAGATTAAATAGGAAACAGTATTATAAATATTATATAATAAATACAAGTATTCCGATTTCAAGGAGCAAAATAACCCTTGATTACCTTAGTCTCTCTGTATAACTATCTGTTTAAAATTGATATATATATTATGTCATGACTTGCTCTTTACAATGTCTTGTATTTTTCGGCTTAAAATGTATTGTATACTTCAATGCTAAATAAATTATTTGCCATGCCATTGTCATATTATATTGTACTGACACGTTGTCATCGAGGTTAACGGTGGTAACAGTTTGCCTATATCAAATACATGTAACAATGTCTGACCACTGCTTTATATATCTTTATTTCCACTTTTACAGTGAGTTTACATATGCAAATACATTATGGTACAAACAGATAATGTACAAGTTAAATTTACAATGAACACAGTGAATAAACATGATGTTATGAATGAATATACATTATTATTGTAAGGAAAACGTTAATACAGATAGAGAAATGGTTAAATACATGAGAACACAAATCAATTATGACTGATCATATTCACAGCATTTCTGGGCAGATATTTAGTGGCAACAAATATTGCATATCATTCTTTAACTTTGTCGATAGAGCTCGCATAATGGCGAAATGTAATGTTACTAGTGGCGTTACTAACAATATTTCTAATGATAAAGGTGTTGCTGCTTTTCGCTGTTGCTATTGTTAAAAAAGAACAATTTATTAATTAGCAACATAATTATAACAGTGTGATTTTATTGAGATGATAATGAGTTTTAATGAGTGTATTAAACCGAGACGATGATAATGATGATATGGAAGATGATGGCAGAAATTTAAATTTTAAAGATGAAAATATGTACAGCATATATAATAACAATATTAATAATAAATATAATTATGTATCTACTATTAATTTGATGAACAAAACTATGTCATCAAATATTTGTTTAGTAGTAAGCGTGTACATCAATAGAGGGTACTAGCTAAGGATTTGTGCAAAAATACTTGCAATTAAAAAAAAATAATTGTAACATCAAACTAGACGATCAATGAAGCATGATTAAATGTGCACTTGTCGAACATTGTATCGAATAATACAAATAAGAACAGCAAACAAATATAAACAACAATGAGTATGATTGGTTTGTATAGGCCCTTTTTTAAAACTTGCGAAGACAGAATCTTGCCGAAAGAAAAAATGCAAGTTATTTGAGCATAATTTCTGCATTAGCAGCTAACATTATTTTAAGTTAAGAAATTTTGAACACTGGGTACATCGTTAGACAGTATAAAGTCGCAAAAAAAAGTTACTCTTAATGTTATTCTTTTAAAATCTATAAATAACGCGATTGTGATGCTGGCTAAAAATAGATATAATGACGTCAAAGTGGATAACGATATAACGTGATCTTAAAAGTAAATCGTCATGTGGTTGTCATAGTTTAAAAATATTTACCTATACAGCATGGCTCAGATATGAAATACCTGTTTGCAATGACAAGTGCGGATTTATGCTTCACTGTTAAAACGGATCTAGGAAATAAAAGAACAGCATTTTGCAAAACATTGTCAGGTAACAATGGTTTATTAAGTAAAAATATTTGGTCTAAACTGGCATATACCGCCTTAAAACAGGCCATCTACAGTCCGGTTGATACAGGAAGCCGATTATAGGTTATTTTGAGGTCGCGATATTACGCGTACACACGCAATTATTTTACCTTCAAGGACATGTTAAAATATCTTTAAAAATATTAAAAGGGCATTGAATTGACACATTGTAATTTATTAGAAATACATAATTACAGATTTACCGGAACAATGGAACAATAACATAGTTTTTTTACCACGGCGCCAAATATTCTCCAACAAATGTTGTATTTTTCATAATGATTTATTTGCACCTGAAAGAAAAAAATAACGACCATTTTTATTCTTTCTGACTATTTTTTTTTATAAATATATTTTGATATTCTCACAACATTTTCTAGTTCGAATGAAATAGGCAGAAACAACTTTTATCAGCGACCACCTTTTAAGAACTGTGGCATGTGACTTTTTTCTGGATTCTGTATTCATTTTTCTCGTCGGTTCTGAATTGAAATCGGATGCATGTAAGACGCTAGAGTTGCATGCAATGCACCAAACCCCTCACAAACGTAAAGAAGAGCTTTATGTTCTGTCAATTACGATATGAATTTCTTTATATTATTTAGCAGCAGCTAATTAAAAATATTTTAAATTTAGAAATTGAACATTTTAGCCTTAAAAATGCACGTTTATGGATAATTAGCCACAGTATAATTGATATAATATCTTTAGATAATATTTTAAAAGGAAACGCATAATAAACTATGGAAATAGAGCTTTCAAGAAAAGGCGATTGTTTCCAAGAAAACAATGCCTGAATATAGTGTCGTATATAACATTTGTAAATCCATTTGTTCACAAATAAACGATCGTGTACAATCGTAATGTATGTCTAAACGATTAGGTAAGATTAAATTTAACCTATAGTATTCATATAAATTCACCCGAAAGTAGTATTCATTTTTATTGAGGGACAACAGTAACCGAGCGGCTAGAGTCGCCAACTTGTAACTTCCCAGCCCCTCAACGAACAGGTTCGAGTCCCGATCGGGGCGAAGGATCTTCCAGCTGACCTTCGGCGCTGATGGTTCAACGCAGACATAGTTCTGGGGACTTCCTGCACCAATAACAAGCTATGACTATAAGTGTGTGGGTGCGATGTGGCATGTTTATTGATAATCAACGGCCTTTATAAAAGTCAACAAAGATGTGATTTTGTTTTGACTCATTACTTCGTCCAGTTTGTTAAATAAATTGTAATTCTTTTTTTTTTTTTTTCTAAAGTTACTTTTTCTCTGTAATAAAAATGTTTACAATTATATCGTATTTCAAAGAGAGCAACAACCTTTTGGCATGTTCAGGCACATTCAAAGACCCATTCTATTCGCAATGTCCATTTTTTCTTATACTCTTAAACAGGCAACTATCAATGACATAATTACGAAATATTGTCAGTTTACCTGAAGGCTATAACAGTGTTGACATTATTAATCTTATTACTGGCCAACACAGCGCCCTCTACAATACAAGATGGAGGTACAAGTGGTTCCATTAAACGGGTATCCCGCCGTTCCTCACTGACCACAACAGGTCCGATACAATACAAGAATTAGCCCTAATATCGACTAATATTACCACACACTGAAAGGCTCAAAACTCCCCTCTTGTGAAATTAATAGCCAATTTTCTCGACAGAGCCCTTCGCATTCTTTCATTGTGTTTTGCATTAAAAGTAAACACACTTTAATTAATGACCTTTCAACTGACCAATTGAAATACAGTTGAGTATTAGCAGTGCTAATTTCAATCACTTGACCAACCTAATCATATAACGCTTTATAAGGTCTGAATTGATCATCAAGGCCCTCAGATAGCGCGGGGATTGGAAGACCTCACTCGATACTCTTGCTTTTTGTCACTGTTGCCTTAGTTCGCTGTCCCCCGCAATGCCAAGTGTCATAAAATAGTTTCCTATTTATACTTCATCGTAAATATGCCACGATCACAGTCAGTTCCCGGGCAAGACAGCCAGGAAGCAATCTAGCCCGCTTAACACTTGCTGGATTCTTTTATGTCCAAGAAACCGAAAACTGGAACTTGATATTAAGTTAACAATACTCAAAGACATTGAAATGTTGGGTTTTTTGGCATGGAAATAAGCGACGTTGGAAGGATGTTTTCGTTCACAGCGTCCCAGGTTCATGTCGAGTATAAAGTTCTTTTTTGGACTGCATGTCGTTTATTCCGAACATACATGCATTCTTAACTGGCACCACAGTGGGCGTGCCAGTAATCCTAATAATGATAGTCTGTAGGAGTCCAGGTGTGCCGAATCATAAAACAGAGCATGCTTCGTCGGACATGATTTCAAGGGTCCTCGAGAAAGAAACATACAGATACAAAAAAGATACCGAGGCATAATAAGCAAATAAGTACGATTCTCTAGAGAAAACATTCCGCAACATATTCCTTGAACAAAGAGGTCTTGAGAAGACACAGCATAAAGAGTATTTCGTGTATTCGCCCATTTACCTGTTGTCTGTTAATAAGTCGTCTTTAGTGAATCTTTTAGAAAAGAGCATAATATAACAGAAAGGACAATGATAAGCACGGAATGCTTTTTTGGTTTTGATATTTTATAAAACAATTAAGTTCACTCATTTAAATTTTCATTCAAATTAGCTATTTGTTTTGATAAATCTGGAACATCGCTTGGCCTCGTTATGAAGCCATTTCGTCTGATCTCTGGCAAGAGTCCTTGATGATTATTACCTCTCTTTGCCACACGACTCCTCCATTCACCCAGCTAATAAACCCACCCTCTTTATACCTTTTACCCCTTCTTAGCAACTGGTCCGTGGTGAATTCCTCCTCACGTCCTTTGATGGGCCCGTGGGGCCGGGGGTGCGAAACCGCTGACTTGCCTGAAGATAGCCGCCGTCCTTCGACAGACTTTCTCCGCACCGCAGGATTCCGATCCAATTTGTTTTGTCATCTACTCATCTGTAGGCTGAGCGATCTCGAATTCATGTAGAAAGCAGCAGGCTTACTCCATCCGTCTTTTGTAAGCATTGTTGTATCTCAGCTTCTCTATTGCCCATCTCGTAAGATCTCGCCTCGATCATCTTTTATGTCCGAATTAATAACACTGAGTACGGCCATACAAAAGCTCTCCCAATGGACACGCCCTAAAACCGTGTGTCTTGCATCATGGTTCATACAGCCAATGGTTGCACATGGCACTGCGCCATAGGACGTTAACGACAATTCGTATTGCAGCACAATGACCAAATACGTTCTCCCAAAGCAAGATGGCCCTAATTAGTTTTCTCGATGAAGCTTTCTTTGACATTAACCTTGACATTGATTCTTTTCAGAACTGCCTGCATTTCTGTATACACAGTTGTCAATAAAACGCTGCATGCTACGTGCATCTCTCACCACTCTATCAAATTGTCATTTTGTTAATGGTATTATGGTAACAATGTATGGCCAATCAATGGAACATAGTTTGTTTTCATGCATAAATTGAAATGCAAATTGGACCCGAAAAAGATATTCCAAATTCAATTTTAAAACGCTGACGCTCTAAGCATACTCATGACATCTGTAAGATTTTTGAAAGAACCCGAATGCAGACTGAAATTTAAGAAAGTATTAAAACTCAGTCGAAGAGAAGAGTTCATCGTCTGCATGTTCCATCTTCAACTTGTACCCCGCCCACTTCATTCAGGCCTCTCTGCAGACGAATGTTTATGACCCCTCTTGGCGATATATATCAGGCCGGAACAAAAGGACCACATTAAGTGTCACTTGAAAAACGCCCACCCCTTAAAGTAGAGGGATTTGCATCCTTCGGGCATCCTTACAGTCGAACAATTGAAACTAAGATCCGCAAAGTCTCGGCTTTCCCGAGACAATGCGAGATTTGAGAGGGATATGTTTGGTTGGCCTCCGATACGAAACGGCGGTTTTGGAAATGAAAAATGATATTGCTGTGTTTAATGTTTTGTGGATTTAGGCTTGATGCAAAATGCATTAAAGGCAGTTGGTCGTTTAAGAGTTAAATGATATCCCGGTGTTTAAAAAAGCAAAAGCAAAATCCAGACAAGTTTCACTCAGTTTCACATGTTTCTATGGTTTCTTCCTAACTGTAAACATACACCAGCAATGGTTAGTTTAAATAATGAATTTAACAATAGTTTTGGCAAAATATATAAATGCACATGGAAATAATGTATCTATACAAAATATAATATTAAAGTTTTTGTTCTGACACCCGCTTATGGATGCGCGGTACATACCCGTATATTAGAACATTTAAAATGGTATTTCTAACAACTCAAATAACACTTCTTAAATCTAAATAATCGTGAAAAGGTCAAGCTTCACTTCTTAAAGGATTTTGACTCCATTTAAAGATATTGACATATTATAATAGTTGGCGTGTTTAAACAAGTGGAAACTGGTTGACATAACGTAAATTGATTATTTTTTGTATAATTTAGAATACCGTCGTCTTCTTTTAATATTTCCTACTTAATAAACGATTTATGTTCAAGACATGAAAATGGATATATTTCTTTGAGAACTAAGACAGCAGCAACATCACACCTTATAAATGGTTATTTTCAAATACAGCTTTGTGTCCTATTATTTATTTTATAAAGTTTAATTTAAAGTTTTATAAAGTTTATTTTATAAAGCTTAAACAATTAAACACGACAGCCTGTTTACACGTGACATAATGTCGACGATTTGTTATAGGGTATTTATTTTATTATGCTGCAATTGGAATGCGACAACGTAAGATTGCATCAATGGAAGCAGCATTTCTTTTTTTCTGGTCACCATTTTAAATATGATAAACTTTACAGAAAACCAAGAATATACGCATTTGTCTCTCATGCCCATCGATCTTAAACGCTTATACATGCATAAGAACATGTTTAAATTTTATGTTAAATTTGAAATGAAAGTGATTAACAACGTCCTGCAAAAACGTGAGAAATTGCATCTGTCGATTTGACATGCGACGTTTTAATGTTGTATGGAAAATGTAGTAGATTTTAAAATACCAAATAAAGTAGCTTACATTACTAAATTTTGTATTCAGTTTACCATACACTTACACACAAGTTTTATTGTCTAATTCATTCATTTCAGAATGCTCTAACTATGTTTTATCCGAAAGACCTGTATGATTTTGGCAATTTGACACACAAATGGTTGGTAAGCTAACTGATGTGTTACAAGTGGTTGAGGTTTAGTAAACGACTGAAACGCGTTGATTAGTTCAGTTTAGTATATGTTTTCATAATAATTCAGTAATTTAAAAAATGCTGTAGCTGAAAGTCTGGTGGACCGTCGGTCCATTATACTTTATGTTTTAGATACACAATTTGCAACTCAAACTATGTTTTAAATACACTGTTCGCACTTCCAGCAATGTTTCAGATACACTGTTTGCAACTCCAACTATGTTTTAGAGGCATTGTTTGCAACTCCAACTATGTTTTAGAGGAACTGTTTGCAACTCCAACTATGTTTTAGAGGCATTGTTTGCAACTGAAGCTATGTTTTAGGTACACGGTTTGCAACTCCAACTATGTTTTAGAGGCATTGTTTGCAACTGAAGCTATGTTTTAGGTACACGGTTTGCAACTCCAACTATGTTTTAGAGGCACTGTTTGCAACTGAAGCTATGTTTTAGGTACACGGTTTGCAACTCCAACTATGTTTTAGAGGCATTGTTTGCAACTGAAGCTATGTTTTAGGTACACGGTTTGCAACTCCAACTATGTTTTAGAGGCATTGTTTGCAACTGAAGCTATGTTTTAGGTACACGGTTTGCAACTCCAACTATGTTTTAGAGGCACTGTTTGCAACTCCAACTATGTTTTAGAGGAACTGTTTGCAAATCCAACTATGTTTTAGATAAACTGTTTGCAACTCCACCTATGTTTTAGAGGCACTGTTTGCAACTCAAGCTATGTTTTAGATACACTGTTTGCAACAACACCTATGTTTTAGACATATCATTTGCAACCCAACCTATGTTTTAGATACACTGTTTTCAACTGAAGCTATGTTTTAGATACACTGTTTGCAACTTCACCTATGTTTTAGAGGCACTGTTTGCAACTACACCTATGTTTTAGAGGCACTGTTTGCAACTCCAACTATGTTTTAGAGGCACTGTTTGCAACACCACCTATGTTTTAGAGGCACTGTTTGCAACCCCACCTATGTTTTAGAGGCACTGTTTGCAACAGTTTTTTTAAATCATGTTTTTGCAATTTTCCGACAAAACAGAAATAAATCAACCTCATGTCTTTACAAAATAGAAATACTATTAGAAAGATTGGAAAATATATTATATCAGCTTCCAAAATCCGTAATAAATAATAAATAATAATATTGTTCTTTCCGAAAAACAAACGTGTAATTTCAATATTGATCACAACTGTTTATATGTTTAATATTTGGCTTTATGTATTGTTTGTATATGCATTATGCCAATAAAGTATATGTATATGTATATGTTTTAGAGGCACTGTTTGCAACTCCACCTATTTTTAAGAGGCACTGTTTGCAACTCCAACTATGTTTTAGATACACTGTTTGCAACTCCACATATGTGTTAGATACACTGTTTGCAACTCCACCTATGTTTTAGATACACAGTTTGCAACTCCACATATATTTAAGATATACTGTTTGCAACTCCAGCTTTATTTAAGATACACAATTTGCAACTCCACCTATGTTTACATGCACTGTTTGCAACTCCACCTATGTTTTAGATATACTGTTTGCAACTCCAGCTTTATTTAAGATACACAATTTGCAACTCCACCTATGTTTACATGCACAGTTTGCAACTCCACCTATGTTTACATGCACTGTTTGCAACTCCACCTATGTTTTAGATATACTGTTTGCAACTCCACCTATGTTTTAGATACACAGTTTGCAACTCCACCTATGTTTTAGATATACTGTTTGCAACTCCACCTATGTTTTAGATATACTGTTTGCAGCTCCTCCTATGTTTTAGATACACTGTTTGCAACCCCAGCTATATTTAAGATATACTGTTTGCAACTCCACCTATGTTTTAGATACACAGTTTGCAACTCCACCTATGATTTAGATATACTGTTTGCAACTCCACCTATGTTTTAGATATACTGTTTGCAGCTCCACCTATGTTTTAGAGGCACTGTTTGCAACTCCACCTATTTTTAAGAGGCACTGTTTGCAACTCCACATATGTTTTAGATACACTGTTTGCAATTCCAGCTTTATTTAAGATACACAGTTTGCAACTCCAGATATATTTAGATACACATTTTGCAACTCTATCTACGTTTTAAATACACTGTTAGCAACTCCAGTTATGTTTTAGGTACACTGTTTACAACTCGTTTTAGATACACCGTACTCCAACTACGTTTTGGGTAGAACGACCGGCGCACAGGACGTCAGCTGGAAGACCTTCCCACATTAAGTCTGGAACGGGACTCGAACCCACGCGGTGGAATGATAAGCAGTCAGAGGAATCACAAATCAGCAACCCTACCACTACGCCACGGGCTCCACACACCGTGATGATGTACATATATTAGCAACAGGACTTAATGGAATAAATTAGTTAAAGCTGTTGGACCTGTTTCAGAGGAGTGCCCCTGGCCGAGCGGTTAGAGTCGCTGACTTATAACTCCCCAGCCCCTCGCTGCGTGGGTTCGAGTCCTTGTCGGGGCGAGGACTTTCATGTGGGCAGGTTTTCCAGCTAACCTCGGTTCTACCACCAATTTTTAGCTGGAGTATATATGACCAGAATTTTGAAGGTGCGATGCAACAAACAACAGAAACTGAGCTTTTTCAGCTGGTGTTTTGACGGTTGCCACTAAATGAAAAAAACGAGATAATATTTGAATAATAACAGTAAAAGAAATGCATTTTTTCTTATTTAGTGACACATTCACGGTGTCATTTTATTAGATAAAAGTGTAATATTAATTCCAAATTACGATGTTCGTAGTTGTTATGTCGAAACTTGAGAATAATTTATGGCACCAGTATATTGCATCTGATGAGTACATTCATTCTGGGGTCACAATACAGGCTGCGGCCAGCCTTCCCTTGATGACTATTCATAACGGCAATGAAATCTTGCCAATACCATCGTTAACACGACACTTCACTTGTCTAATTAACGTATTGTAACTATATGAGGGTGTTTCAAACGGCGATGATTCCGTCGAAAATTGACCGTATCAAGCTTAATCCCATTTTAACCCCGATTAACCACGACAAAAGCCAACCGTGGAGCCGTAAGCGGTTTTCAAGTGCGCCAGAATGCGGGAACAATATCTCGACATATGTGTTCTAACAACTTCAAGAATCAGGGAATCTGTTTTTAACAACAACTATCACAGACATTTGAAAAGGTCTCAAGACGATGTCGAATTGTGCCCATATCTGGAAGTTAATCCTCAGTCACTTGGGAGATAAAGGGCAACAGGATTCAGGAGCCAAGACATCATTGGGCAAGAGGGTGTGTAAGCCATACGCGTGAATGTCGAGGCATGGAAAAATGGAAAATGTTGCTAATGAGCAATCAAAGGTCGCTAATGATCCCTTTGAATGTGTTTGATGGATTGTGTATTGCTAGCGAACCAGCCTCACAACCCATTTGTCTTGGCCTCGTCAACTGGATACGGCATAATGAACGGGGATGTAGGGGCACCGTGAACCTTGCAATTGTCAGATTAAGTCGTTTTTATAAAGTGCAAGAAATAATCCATCGTGATATGACTGATTTAATGTTGAAAAGCGGACTGAAACATCGTAAAGAGATTATGTACGTAGATGTAACATATTGCTAGAAATGTATTTCATGTCAGGCATATTGTTTGTCTGCTTAAGTGGCCAAGATCTCGTGAAGACACTATTACCAGGTGTAGTGCAAGTTAATACTGACTGGAATACACAGGGTGATTTAAAAAATATTATCTCAAAACAGTAGGGCGCCATATTTCTGCGTAGATAGACATAGTGACCTGCGAAAACATAGAATGACGTAGTTAGAAGTCCCTCGTAGAATGGCGTAGTTGTGTGTAAAAGAACTGATTCCTCCGTAGAATGGCGTAATTAAATGTAAATAATATTTCTCCGTATAATGGCGTAGTTATGTGAAAAAGCTACTCTATTTTATCCACTAGGCAGTTAGACAAATAAACCGTCAATACCTGTCACACATGGACATTTGGTTTGCTTGAGAACGTTGTATATGTTGCAGATGTTATTTAAATTTAAAATATTTATACAAAGTGTATATTGGCAAAAATATTCAATAAGTTATAGATTTAGTTTCATAAAGAAAAGGATAAGTATTTTATTCATTACTTTACTCACAAACATTATAAAGAAACAAACAATGTTGACTTTGAAAACACATTATGCTTACATGCATTGGTCCAAAGCGAATGGTAGAATAACATAAAAACAAGTGTTGTTTTTTTCAATCGTGACAAAGACAAATAGTCAAATTTGATGAAAGTCAAAAGTATAAACATACACGTTATCTTCATCACAACAGTTTTTCAAATAAATAAGTAAATAAATAAATAAATAAATAAATAAATAAATAAATAAATAAATAAATAAATAAATAAATAAATAATTAAATAAATAAATAAATAAATAAATAAATAATAAAACCTTTTTCTTTTTATTCTCATTTCAAGTTTGTTTTTTCTTTATGACAACTTCGTTTGAAAAGAAATACAACTCGACCCACAATAGCTCAAGTGGTATAGTGTCGGCTTGCGGATCGTGACGTCGCGGCTTCAAACCCCGGCCGAGTCAAGCCAAAGACTTTAAAGTTGGTAGTATTGGCTTCCCTTCTAACGCTCAGTGCTAAGGGACAGCATGACGCCTGACTCGTCGGTGTCAGCATAATGGACCGGACGGGTTCAGTCCCTGGGCATCTCATAAGTGTCCCTGTGCTATAATGATAGAAATGTCGCTGCACAGTATCGGCAAAAATGCCTGCAAATCCCAATCCCACAACTCGACTCAGTATAAGACTATTGCCAGTATATTAAGGTTTAAGATGATTTCTGCGCTCCCATTTATTTGCAGTTTCTAGGCAACGTGTTGCCAGGGAGACAAATGGTCGTTTTAATACTATATTATCTCATGCGGCGTCTTTGGATACCTGCGCCTGCGAATCATTTGCCCTAATTACTATGTTGACAATTTACCCATAATGTTAATAGGACACACTAATGGATAATTCTAAGTTATTTTATAGCAACTATATGCAAAAGTAAATCGACGCACTGCTAGATAATTTCGTTCTGGCATCTTCTCCAAAAGAGTTGTCGGCTAATCACTTTTAGCCCACAATGAATCAGTTCGTGGCAGCGTTGAGCTAAAACAATAGCTTTATGGATATAATTGCACTTTACTTTTGTTATCGTATTTTTTGTTTCACTTTAGCATTTTGTTACGTGGAGAAATGACGTCATAGTGCTGTGAATTTCTGTATCAAATGTGAAATAAATGGCAAACAATAAGTAAAAGATTTATGCTTTTATACACCCTTCGACTTATCTCAAATTGTTCTACTCTATTGTCGTGTTATATTTGTTTGATTCTTATTTAAAACGAGTCTAAATATACGATGCAAAATAAGAAACATTATTTTTGTATGTTGTTATGACATTAATTGTACAGATTTAGATATGTATTTTGTTTTGTTAATTCTCTGGCTAACGAATTTCATTTTAAAACAGTATAAGTTGAAGAATAACTTTAGATCTTTAGGTGCGATTAATATTTTGTCACTGAAATTAGGTCATTTTGCCTTTTTATTATACGCTTGGTCTTTAACCTAAACTTTTAAACATTTTGGAAATATTAATAATGTTTTCTTGTTTTTTTGTTTTTTTATTACCAATTCAATCTTTATTACACGATGTATCACTGAAACATCATTTAATAAACTAAACTGCCCAGTATTTTTGAGCTATTTCAAATTAGCTGGTTACCAAAAGTGTTTAAATGTTTCTTTGTTTTAACTCAATAACAATGTTTCATTAGAATTAATCTCGGAATTATTTTCATGTTACATACAAATTAAGGAAATGCTTACAACCGTCGTCAGTGAAAGAGAAAAAAGAGTTCCATGACTGCATACATTGTATACCTACGCAGAACTTTGGTAGACCAAATCGCTTTAAATGTAATCCAATATGCGTTTAGCAAACATGTCGACTTCTCTAATGTTAAGCATAAAATAAAATTTCTGCCGACAAGTTTCACACTTTAAGCAAAAAACACAAAACAAACGGAAAGTATAAAATAAAACTAAATAGAAAACTGACAGACTTTAAGTGAAATTTGACATGGCCTAAGAGCTTGCGCTATGATATTTTGGTTAGATCGTAAAGAACGCCTATGTAGTTTGCATGAGAGAGGTTCGGAAAGAATATTTGATGAAATGTTCAAGGTTTTTACAGTATTTTAAATTTTAGGAAAAACTGACATAAAAATCAATACCTTTTAAAGTAAAACTCTTCTCATGCAACAATGTCGGTATTCATACCACAAAACTGTTAAAAGTGTTTTAAATGTTCATCACAGTTTGTAGAACAATAAGTTGCTGAGAGAAAAGTTTTTAAAAGAAATACGTTGGAATTTTTTTAAAAACTGTATTTTAAAAACACCGATCTATGTTTGTTAAATATCGACCGTGATATGTTTGGAATGTCGTAGTTCTTACAACCGTCGAATATAGGATACCTTAATGGATTAACTTATTTACTTATTGCGAGTCTATTTCCTTTTTTATATTTATCGATTTATTGCTTTTATAATTAAATCCGAGTGACAGCACCCTGTCGATAATTACCATATAATCGCGCGCCATTGATGCAATACCGCCATCTCCCGGACTCTCTTCCGCTTCGTGCCGCTACAGCTTCCGGTTAAAAATGGCGACTGGGAAAACGTAGTGTGGCACGAGAAAGGCAAATCAAATCGGCCAAAAAATCTGCTGGAAGTCATGTGAAGTACACTTCATTTAAAAGTGATTTAAATTATGCCCTAACGATAATAAACGATGCGCAATTTACCGGCGTGAAAGAAGCTCGGAAGAGAAACCGGAAGTCGGCGCTCTTCTGCGAAGGAGACCGTTAATAGTGTTGGACGGCACCGCAGAACCGGCGTGCGTCCATCGGCCGGCACTTCGAGGCCGTCACCCGGGGAGTGTTATTATTTCCCAGCATGGAGTCGCTATCTTGCCACAAACAAAGAAGTTAATTGTGAATAAAGAGATATCAAATTGATTCCGCGCCGTAACAGGCTTGAGACGTGTGTCACTAGAAAAATATTGCCCCAAGACATCGTGTCAAAGAACTTCTGACGTGGCTTGGAAGCAAGCAATTTTCTTTGATCATTGCTCGATTCTGCCAACGCGACATTTCTTTCCGATTGGAAATATTTTAGTGGAGGAGAGGGCTGTATGCAAGTTGTTTAAAATCCAAATCTTTATTGAAATGAAGCTATGTAAATTATTTACATAGCTTTCCAAGTGTTTTCATGCACAACATACCAAATCAAACCAGGCATGTGCATACCTTTACACAATATTCATACTGACATATATACACCACATTCTAGAGCTTTTAATTTTCCGAAATACGTATTTTTTTATAAAGTAAAGGGTTTTAAAAACAACAAAACCCTTTGCCTGATTCGTCGGAAATTCTCGATTGAATTTACGAGACTAAATAAAAGGTCTACAAAAGATTACCCCCAAAACAATTACACCTACAATTATGTTTTTTTATAAAAACAAAAACGTTTAATACAATGTGTGTTACTGCTTTTTATATTTTAAGACAATTATATCATAATGTATTGACATAAAAAATGTTGCTGTTTTTTCTCAGGAAAAAAAACTTATTTTTTTTTCTTTTGAAAAAGCAATAAACAATGTCAAAAATGCCATTGCTTGTTTTGTTCAACACTCGTCCCATTTGTTATACAACTTCAAATGTTTTCATAAGGTTCAGAATGCATTATAAATGCGCAGTCGCATTTCTCAAGATTAATTTTCAACTAAACCGATTTTTTATTGCTAGTTTCCTTTTCCTACTTTATGTTATATTTACCACTTCAATCAAGCATAAGCGATATAAATCAAACCTTCCACTTAACACTGGCTACAGAATAGAAGCTTATTCGTAAATTGCGTGCATTGTTGCTAATTTAACGCAAAGACCACCTTGTAAGCCTCAGTGTTTTCACTCCTTTATTGATTTATTCAAGATTTCAAAGTTTATTTCACATGTTGTCTAACTTCATGTAAAACCTGAAGAAGTTTCGCCACAAATTGAAGCGTCGTTAATCAGAATGGAATGGTTTGTTTTGATTTTTACCCGCACTGTTGCATGGGTATTTTAAATTCATGTAAAATGACATTTCAGCTGTTTTAAATTACATCACTTCTAAACTGATTATGTGCAGATAAAAAACAAAATCTATACTGGAAAATAGTTTCTGCTTTGAAAAAAAAAATATGTTTAAAACTTTTCTTTGTTATATATTCATTATTAAATGTTTCAACAGAAGTGTGTGCATACATAAACCATACAAATGATAGACAGAAAGGTGGGAGTTAGTCTGGCTGTTCTTTATTTTATGCATTATAATTTTTACATGCATTTATTTGTTTGAGGTCTTACTGCTTTCAGTTAAGAATTACTTTTGTGTGAACTTTCCTAAATGTTTATGCATACATTGATTTTTTAAAGTTTGAATAAAACATACCCGTTTTGTCACGGAAACCAAAAAATTTCCCAACAGTATCTTTTTTAATTTCTTCGTAAAATATACTGTTTCCATTTTTTGTTGAACACAGAACTTAGGATTCAACAATGTACTGTGTTTTATGTGGAGGGAGTTTTCATTTCATTTAAAAGACTTGTTTTTAAGCCATTTTGAATTTTACTTAGTCTAACTTTCTGTCTTAATTTTCTTCATTCGTAGCATTTAGTTTTAACTTTATACACCAACCATATTAGTGATTAAAAGTGAGTTCAGAGTGCCTGACATCATTATATTTGAAAAAAAAAACACAACAAGGATGGGTGATTTTGCTGTTGTTCGTGGTCATATGTCAGATGCAATCTTGATATAGGGTGACAAGTGTGTCGTCTGCATCCCGCAGGTTGTGAATGTTCCATAAATCCGATGGGACCTCCCTCCAGATTTAGCATTTTCCATTCTCTTCCCGGTTCTTCCCGGTTTGAGAGTGCTATCCTGTATAGTTTAGGACCCGATGAAATGACATGTTATACATTCACTCCTTTCCCCGCCAAATTAGTATAAACTTTGATTTATCCATAGACATTGTGTTAACAGTAACTAGGAATTAAAACAGTATATAGCGCGAGACTCGGTAGCAAATCGTGGAGATCTTGGTCAGTAAGTATCCAATAGGAACACGCTGAGCTGGATCTATGCTATTTGCTTATTAATTAAATTCAGGGAAAGTGGTAATCGACTCATATATTCTGACGTTATCCAGTAACTAAGTGAAGCGGAGAGTATTAAAATGTTAACTTCTTTCACCGCTAGTTTCTATCTCCATCTAGATTGTTACATATAAATGTAGATTCGTGGGGAGTAAATAGTCAATGTCAAAACATAAAACGTTCATACTGATTTTAAGGCTAAGCGCATGAAGATAGCTTATAATAATTTGTATGAAACAAATGTACCAGTCTTGATTTTGAAGATGTTGAATTTTATCAGAATTTGCGTAAAATCATCACTGCTGTGAAGCCAAGCGTGTCCAATAAATACGAAATAAACATTGACAAGTCGTCGGCAGTATTTAGAAATATCGACATCGCTGATTTATTTCCTCGTTCTACAACAATGGGACAACGTAGCGCACATCGAGCGCTTCAGAATCCAGACTTTTTATGGACCAAACGCACTGAAAGTTTCTTGAATAACATCCACGATCCGGGCATCTTGACAACAATGGCGTCTAGTGAAGCGTTCATGGAGATAGTCGAGGTTGGCTAATCAAAGACAAGCATTGTCGAAGGTGCAATGGACTTCAAACGATTAAATACGTGATGCGTGAAAGCGCTCCTAAGACAATGTATGGATATACATATTTAGGAGATACATGAAAGAAAGTGAAATAGAGATATAAGGCTGTTTGTCGCGCCTTATTAAGTCAATGAATCCTAAAGTTACCCAACAGCAAATCAAATTATGTATCTTACGTATACAGGTTTATCCTAAACCAAATACTTAATTTAGTATCATACTACTTATGCTTGCTTATTGACTAACTACTTTATGTGCAAACAACTTTCCATATAACTAAATACTTCCCAGCCAATAGTAGTAACCTTGATCAGGCAGTTGGAGCAGTCTGGACTGGCTCTACGCCTATTGCCTTGCTATGATGACTTCTTGCTTAGCAGGTTAAGGACTAAACACACATGCTAGTATGACTAAGTTTAAAATATTTGGGACAAAACTGGAAATTGCTGAATCACGGGAGAATTATTACGTAAAGAAAAAAAAGATAAATATTTAGCTGATTAAAGGTTTGTGTGTTTTGAAATCAAGGCGTTGAGTTTTGTATACAAATGTATTTAGCATTTACATGCAACTTTGTACTACCAGGTATTAAAAATGGTATCCGACAATTTGGACCGTTTATTTTTCTCTAAAACAGACAAATAAATTATTATTGCCTGAAAAGATCCCACGAAATGCTGTTTATTGTTCAAAGCGACGCATAACATATCTCTCGTCAATACAAACATGTATTTTCTATCTGAGCCACGTTGCACAGCCATTATTAATGTAAGTAAATCACGTGACCACTTACTTTTGATATCACGTTTCATCATCATCCGGGTTATCCGCTCTGGCGTCGATGTATATTTTTAGCAAAAATTTCTATCGTGATTTTAAAGCGGTTAATTTCAGGGTTTGTACTGTCTTACAATTAAGGTAGTTTTTCAAAAGCAACATTTCTTAGACTTAAGTTTGAGTTTTTGTAGAAATATTGCTTTGATTCTTCCAAATTAGGGTAATATATTGTTACATGTTTTTGGGTTTAAAAATTGTCTGATACCATATTTAAGAAGCAAATAATTAATTCATTTCGTGAATTCATGATATTATCCATAACTCATTATGACACTACGTATATCATGGAGGTTATTATTCCTTGAAGCGTAAGATCTTCATAGTTACATAATATATGTAAGGGTCTTTATATTGGCGGGTTTTTTTCTCTGTGAGCTCGAAAAGAATAGGAATAACAGACACACATTTACTATTTTCTCCCGCGACTTTCTGTATTCATTTGAGCTATAAAATATGACGGCATTGACATGACGTTTTCGCTATATGGCTTTACTAATTTAATTTAATTTAATTTAATAACATATCCCCTGCATACTGACCAACATAATAGTCAAAATTGAGAAAGAATCCATCAAAAACTTTTGATTATCACGTTTTGCCAAAAATGTTTTTCTAAAAATATCCCGCTTATGACGTCATAATCAATTCTTATGCTTTCCGTCGGCGTTTTCGGTAATTTCCGTACATTTGTGACATCTCTGTGTCCTGTGAAAATAACTAGATATAAAGTGACTACAGGAAATGTCAATAAAGTGTTTTGAATTCGCAGTCCTTATTAAAAACTTAAAGAGTTTTTGGTATCAATATGTAGATACTAATGTTGTTTTTTACAACATCTGTTTTACACGTTGATTGTCATGCAAACTGACTGAACAATTTTCTTTTCTTATGTAACTTAAAGGTCACGTATGTGTTTTGCTATGAGAAGCTAACTTTTACATTCTATTACAAATCCAATTCAAAATGTATATAAAAATCCATCATTTATCTTAAATTTGTATTATTTGTCTATGTCGCTCTCGAGAAATTATGATAAGAAAAATGTCTAAAGTAAATGAAAAATCTTGTGTACCTATTTTTTCACAATTAAAGAGTTAAATTATTGTTTTTCAATACGTCTTGAAAACATATAAATTAACTTTTAAGAAAATACTTAGGAACCTATTTTTTAGTTATCCGGCATTTTTAGAAAATTAACAGTAACAAATGCACGCAGAATGTAGCCATGAAATGAATATTAAAATTGTTATCGAAGTCTTTTTGAAAGTATTAATAGATTTGCACAGACTAAACCTGAATCATAATTTAATTGCAAGTACCCTGAACTCCATAATGTGTTCTTGCATGACTGGATTTATTGCCAAAAAATTCTGTCTTATATATAGTTGTGTTGCATTGAATGATTTTGTTGTAGATAGGCATTAGCTATTTCATTTTCTGTTACACAACTATTTAAAATAGCAGATACCTATCAATATAGCACTAATCCACTTTATGTAGACCGGTCGCAATAGCTCCGGTGGTAGAGCGTGGGCTTGCGGATCGGGAGGTCGCGGGTTCAAACCCCGACCGGGTCAAACCAAAGACTTTAAAGTTGGTAGTAGTGGCTTCTCTCCTAACGCTCGGAGCTAAGGAGACAGCATAACGTCTGACTCGTCGGTGTCAGTATAATGGACTGGCCGGGTTCACTCCTTGGGCACTTCATAAGTGCCCCTGTGCTAAAATGATAGAAATGTCCTGCACAGTATCGGCAAAAATGCCGGCAAATCCCAAATTCCACTTTATCGGCAATTGTAAAAATGGAACTAATCAATATTGATGTAAAAATAAAAGGCTATCAAAACATACATCCTTGTTATTTTCCCTTTATTGTAAGTTCAATTATATGAAAAAGGATTGCATGAAAGTTTTAAAAATATATTCAATTTTCAGTCAGAAGGTCTTTCGATCCATGCAGCAAACATAAAAATACATACAGTATAAAAAGTGACGGATGTGGACATAACATAACACATCTATATACCCACAGTAAAATCGAGACGATACAACAACAACAAAAACAAATTTACACAAATTACGAAGAAGACGACAACAACAACAACAAAGCAACTATTCTAACACAATATCATGGCAATAATAGCCGGTAGAATAATACGTTACAATACTGTGTTTAGACGAAGTAAACGTGTATAAAAAGAGATAAAAATCAGGTTATTATAATTTAATTATGAGGAGATTATAATAAAATCATTGTAATAAACAGTAACCATTAATTGCGTTTTCAACTGGGAATAAATGAATATTTTGTTTTAGTCATAGTAGCGGAGTGGTCCTTAAAGCAGAACAGAGCTCTTAGCGGAGTTCTCCTCTTAACAAAGCGGTTTGTAGTGCATTGATTCATATAACACAGTGATCCTCTTAGTGTTCCTCAGTCACATACCGGGTGGACCTCTAAGCCGAATGGACCTTTAAGCCGAGTGGACCTCTAAGCAGAGTGGACCTCTTAAAGGAGTGGTTTTCTTAACGAAGTGGTCCTCTTAGTGGAGTTGTGTTCTTAGTAAAGTGGTCGTCATAGCGGAGTGGTCTTCTTAATGGAGTGACCCTCTTAACGAAGTAGACCTCTAAAGGAGTTGTCCTCTTAGTTGAGTGGACCTTTTGACGGGTTGGTTCTCTTAGCCAGATGGACCTCTTGGTGTAGTGTTGCCATAACAGTGGTGTGGTCTCGTAGTGGAGTCGCATTAGAGTAAATGAGTGGGCTTAAAAATAATTCGTCGTATCAGTAAAATGATTATCTTAGTCACATAATGATATATTTCTAAAACGGAGTGCTGTTACTAGTATGTTGATTTATCTTAATAAAGATTTGGATCTAACAGCAGAGTAGCTCGCAATATAGGAAGGTCAAGATAGCAACGAGTCATTATAGCAGAGAGATCTTAAACATTTATTAAAAGCGCAGTGGTCTTAATCGCAAAGTGGCACCTAAGTGATCCATATCGCGGAGTTGTTGTTATAGGAAAGTTGTCTAACAAAGAAAGTTGTCAAAATGTGTTTATAGTAGAGTATTTCTTAAGAACAGATTAGTCTAAATAGGGAGTGGTTTGGATGATGGAGTTATCCTGATAGTGGAGAGGTCCTGGTATAGAGTGGACAGCATAGGAGGGTGATCATGTTATGTGAGTTACATTGCCATTGGTCCTGATAGAGGATTAATTCTGATCGGGCAGTGGACCGAATAGGTGAGTTGTCTAGTGTGTATCCTGAAAAAATAATGGTTCTGCCGTGGCAGTGGTCCTGGTAGAAAGAGGTCCTGATAAGGAGGTGATCCCAACTAGAGAGTGAATTTGAGAGTGGTCTTGATAGGGGAACTGTCCTAATAAGGTTTTGTAGGTGAGTGGCCCTGGTAGTTAGTGATCCTAATAGAGAAAGGCCCCTGATTTGGAAGCGGCGTTGGAAGCGATTCTAATAGGGTAGTTGTCCAGATAGGAGAGTTGTCTTGGGTCATATTAATAGGGAAGTGGTTGGAGTGATCCTGATAGGGCGGGGAAGGTCCAGATATTAGATTTGTCTTGATAGGAGTAGTCCATCTATGGAAGTAATTTTTATAGGTGAATGATCCTGGTCAAGAATTGGTCCTGGTAGCTGTCCTGATCGGAGAGTTGTCCTCGGAATGGTCATGATACGGGAGTGGTCCTGGGCGTGGGGCTGATAGGGTTGTGGTTGTAGGCGTGTTGATAAGGAAGTGTTTCTTATATGGGAATGGTCCTCATATGAGAGTGGTCCTTATATGGGAGTGGTCCTCATATGGGAATGGTCCTCATATGGAAGTTGTCCTTATATGGGAGTGGTCCTCATATGGGAATGGTCCTCATATGGAAGTGGTCCTTATATGGGAGTGGTCCTTATATGGGAATGGTCCTTACATAGGAGTGGTCCTCATATGGGAGTGGTCCTCATATGGGAGTGGTTCTTATATGGGAATGGTCCTTACATGGAAGTGGTCCTTATATGGGAATGGTCCTCAAATGGGAGTGGTCCTTATATGGTAGAGGTTCTCATATGGGAGTGGTCCTTATATGGGAGTGGTCCTCATATGGGAGTGGTCCTTATATGGGAGTGGTCGTTATATGGGAATGGTCCTCATATGGGAGTGGTCCTTATATGAGAGAGGTCCTCAATGGGAGTGGTCCTTATATGGGAGAGGTCCTTATATGGGAGTGGTCCTTATATCGAAGCGGTTCTGGTCGTGATTACGTAAGAAGGGTGACCTTAGAATAAATCCTGGTAGTGGTCCATTGAGTGTTCCGGATTGTGAATGTGCTGAGATTGATTTCGGATTGTGGTCTTGAAATGGTCCTTATACGGGTATGGGAGTGTTCCTTGGAGTTTTCCTGATTGCTAAGATTGATTCCAGACATGGGAGTCGTCTTGAGGTGGTCCTTATATTGGAGTGTTCCTAGCAGTGAACATGTGATGTTAGGAGTTCTCCTGAAAAGTGGTCCTTGGAGTGTTCCAGTTAATAACGGTGTTGTCCTACTAGAGGAGTGACCTTAATAGCGACTAGTTTTAACAGCGTTATTATCCAACAAGCAAAATTATGCCAGCGAGTTATTCTGTGTGTCGTTTCAATGTTTAAACAGAAGCAAGTACAAGCCGGTTAACTTTAAACGGCTTTAAATAAATAGCAATTTCCTCCATGTATTTTTTGTTGTCGCTGTAAACTACAACTTTATGGTTTCTTTCTCAGTGATGCCTAAAGGTAAAATACATGACTGGTTAGCGATACGCTTCAAGTGTGATCAATTCAAAACTTTTATTGCACAATGTAAAAAAGAAGGCATTACACTTACTTACATATCCAAGTTAAATAGCAGAAAACTCATTGATTCGAACCAAAAGCAAGTTCACTTTTGTAGTAAAAGGAGTTTAGTAAGCTTATTTGCAGTCGTGCGTTTAAATGTTGTAGATATATGAATTAGATTAGCTTATGAAAATAAATTAATCATTTTTTTTTTGTTTTGTGTTGTTATTTTTCTTTTCATAATTTACACATTGTGGTATGCGCATGTATGCTTATTTATACTTTCAAAGGAAAAAACAATAATCAAATGTAAAAAACACGTATTTTCTTTGGATTAACAACAAAATATTTAAATTAAATGAAGTGAATAATTTGCGTGGCTGTCTGCGTCTGATAAAACTCAACAAAGTTGGTGTATTTTCTAAACGTTTACTTTAAGATCGTGTTGGCGTCCGTAGTAAAGTGGTTAAGACGGTGGACTCCGGATCGAAGGGTAGCAGGTTCGAACTCCGAAACTGGCCATTTTATGTTAGTCCTCGAGCAACACTATTTAGTAATGAGTAATAGGAAGGCAGTCGAAAGAGATTAATAAAAGTTAAAAGAACTTGTTTCCAAATCAATTGTAAATATATAGGCTTAAAATTAAAAGATAAAAGCAAATTTAAACAAAATATTTGTATGTAATCCTTATCAATATATAGTGAAATTGCAATACAAAAAGTGTGCGTTAATTATAATAGATCTTGATTCAACCCATTTTCTTAAAACTGCCTTTGTCTCAGCCTAATCACATAGTTTTGTCTTAGTCGAATCACATAATGCTTTCTTAGTCTAATACGGGGTGTGTTCGGGAAGTTCGTAGAATTTTAGTTTCGTAAAATACTGTTTTTCTTTGTCGATTCATATATTTTCATTTTAGCCGATTTACACACTTCTGTATTAGACAAATGACATGGTTTAAATGTGAATCGAATTACATAATTTCGTTTAAGGCGAACCGCATTCATACTTTTGTCATTGAGGAAGTACATACTTCTCTCTAAGTCGAATAACACAGTTTCATATAAGTCAAAGCATATAGTTTTATATTAGTCAAATCACCTTTTTTTCATGTTGGTCAAAACACGTTTTTTCATATAAGTAGAATTACATATATTCATATTTGCCGAATCAAATATTTTCACATTAGCTCAATCACATAATTTCATATTAATCAAATCACATAATTTCATATCAGGCAAATCACATAACTTCATATTAGGCAAATCCCCTATTTTCATATCAACTGAATCACATATTTTCATATTTGTCGAATCAAGAGCTTGACTAGCGTTTTTTCGGGGAGCATCCATCGGTTCTAACCGATTCTCTTGTTATGTTATGCTGCGGACAAAATTTAAGTATTATAAATAACAAAGGGCAATAACTTCTAAATTATGCAAAACATTCTTGTTCACTCGACTTCACCTCATTAAGATCTATAAAGACCTATAAAGTTTCATGTTGATAACTCTTACAGTTTTTGTGTTATGCTCCAGACAAAAATTTCAGTATTACAAATAGCAATGGACAAACACTCCTAAATTTACAAAACCTAATTATGGTTTTGTACACTGCACTTCTCCTCTTTAAAGTTTTTATGTTGCGCAGTTCATGTGTTATACTCTGGACGGACGAACGAACGGACGAACGGTTTTGTACGGATGGACGGATGGTCAAAGCGGCGAATATATGCTCGTCCTTTGTGGAGCATAAAACTATTTTTAAAAAATACTAAGACGTTTTTTCGGTTAAATGTCTTTTAATTAAACAAAATTTTACAAAAGTAAACAGGTTTATATTTAAGAAAGAAATTTTAATTTAAATTCTCATATCCGTTATGAATGCGAAGGTTGGACTACAATAACCATCACCTACTTGTAATTTTGGATTAGGATGGATTCAGTGAAATAAAATGTCTTCTTTTTTAGACTTTAATGAGATCATTTTCATAAAGAACCTTGGTTATTTTTTCTGATTAAAATTTAAATAAATCTTGAAATATTACCTTAGATATAAGAAAATTCTTTAAATTTCTTTTCTAAAAGATATTTATCTTAGACATGTCTAAGGATTTTTTAACGTTAAGGATATTTCTTAGTTTTAGTAAAAAAAAAATAACTGCTTTGAGAATACAACCACTGAAAGATTAGATGTTCTACTAGGGTATTTATGTACCTTCAAAACAGTGAAAGATTTAAGACACAATATTTTTTTATTAAAAAAACCTAAATAATTATCTTTAAGCGCAAAATAAAGGGAAATTATTGTTGATGTCAATTTAATTTCTTCAATTTGTAAGGCAGGTATATAACATGCCGTCGAACATGTGATATCATCAACACTAAAATGGTAAATACTAAGAAAATAAAAATAACAAATACATTTAATTATAAAATACAGTTCTTTTGACTATTTTATGAAACTGATTTAAAATTTAAGTAACGTAAAGTCTTAACATTGTATAGTCCAATCTTTAGACATGGGACGGAATAAAATACAACGATTTTTTTCATATCGTTGTCCTTCTCTCACCTAAGTGTATTTTTCATCATAAAACCTGGAGGTGTTATTATCCTTTAAATCATTATACTTAACAGTAGGGTCGGATCTAACTTGATAGCTGGCCAGATATACTTACACCAGTAGTTAATATGTCACTTTAACTGGCCATTCAACAGTCTAGAGACAGTTGATACAACGGTTACGACCCATCTGTGTCCCAGCCACCTCATCGCTCTGCCTTGGTGGTCTTCGGAGTTTCAAACGGTGAAACACTTACTAACGCAATCGTCAGTTTTCCTGGGGTCCAAGAAATGATAAACGGTACAGTTTGCGGGCTTGATGGCAGAGATTGGTCGGGGATTGATGTTCGAGACTGGTTGGGGTTTGATGTTCGAGACTGGTGGTTAAGACTTGTTGGGGCTTCATGGTCGAAACTGGTGAGGGCTTGATGGTCGTGACTGGTGGATGCTTAATGGTGGTGAATGATGGGGCTTGATGGTCGAGAATGGTGATGGCTTGATGGACGAGACTGGTGATGGCTTGATGTCGTGACTGTTAGGGGATTAATGGTTTTGACTGGCGGGGGATTGATGGACGAGACTGGTGATGGCTTAATGTCGTGACTGTTAAGGGGATTGATGGTCGTGACTGGCGGGGGATTGATGGTCTTGACTGGCGGGGGCTTGATGGACGAGACTGGTGATGGCTTAATGTCGTGACTGTTAGGGGATTGATGGTCGTGACTGGCGGGGGCTTGATGGTCTTGACTGGCGGGGGCTTGATGGTCTTGACTGGCGGGGGCTTGATGGACGAGACTGGTGATGGCTTAATGTCGTGACTGTTAGGGGATTGATGGTCTTGACTGGCGGGGGCTTGATGGACGAGACTGGTGATGGCTTAATGTCGTGACTGTTAGGGGATTGATGGTCTTGACTGGCGGGGGCTTGATGTACGAGACTGGTGATGGCTTAATGTCGTGACTGTTAGGGGATTGATGGTCTTGACTGGCGGGGGCTTGATGGTCTTGACTGGCGGGGGATTGATGGTCTTGACTGGCGGGGGCTTGATGGACGAGACTGGTGATGGCTTAATGTCGTGACTGTTAGGGGATTGATGGTCGTGACTGGCGGGGGCTTGATGGACGAGACTGGTGATGGCTTAATGTCGTGACTGTTAGGGGATTGATGGTCGTGACTGTTAGGGGATTGATGGTCTTGACTGGCGGGGGCTTGATGGTCTTGACTGGCGGGGGCTTGATGGACGAGACTGGTGATGGCTTAATGTCGTGACTGTTAGGGGATTGATGGTCTTGACTGGCGGGGGCTCTATTGTCGAGTCTGATTAGGGCTTGATGGTCGTGACTGGGCGGGGGGGGGGGGGGGCTTGATGGTCAAAACTGGTGTGGGCTTGATGGTCTTGACTGGTGGGATCTTGATGGTCTTAACTGGTGGGGGCTTGATGGTCGAAACTGGTGAGGGCTTGATGGTCGTGACAAGTGTGGGCTTGATGGTCGTGACAAGTGTGGGCTTGATGGTCGTGACAGATGTGGGCTTGATGGTCGTGACTGGTGGGGGCTTGATGGTCGTGACAGGTGTTGGCTTGATGGTCGTGACAAGTGTGGGCTTGATGGTCAAAACTAATGGGAGCTTGAAGGTCGTGACAGGTGGGGGCTTGGTAGTCGTGACAGGTGGGGGCTTGATGGTCGTGACTGGTGGGGGCTTGATGGTCGTGACTGGTGGGGGCTTGATGGTCGTGACAGGTGTTGGCTTGATGGTTGTGACAGGTGTGGGCTTGATGGTCGTGACTGGTAGGGGCTTGATGGTCGTGACAGGTGTGGGCCTGATGTTGAAAATTGGTGGGGGCTTGATCGTCGAAACTGGTGAGGGCTTGATGGTCGTGACAGGGGTGGGCCTGATGGTCGTGACAAGTGTGGGCTTGATGGTCGTGACAGGTGTGGGCCTGATGGTCGTGACAAGTGTGGGCTTGATGGCCGTGACTTGTGGGGGCTTGATGTTCAAAACTGGTGGGGGCTTGATCGTCAAAACTGGTGTGGGCTTGATGGTTGTGACAGGTGTGGGCCTGATGTTCGTGACAAGTGTGGGCTTGATGGTCGTGAAAAGTGTGGGCCTGATGGTCGTGACAGGTGTGGGCCTGATGGTCGTGACAGGTGTGGGCTTGATGGTCGTGACAGGTGTGGGCCTGATGGTCGTGACAAGTGTGGGCTTGATGGCCGTGACTGGTGGAGGCTTGATGGTCAAAACTAATGGGGGCTTGAAGGTCGTGACAAGTGTGGGCTTGATGGTCGTGACAGGTGTGGGCTTGATGGTCGTGACAGGTGTGGCCCTGATGATCGTGACAAGTGTGGGCTTGATGGCCGTGACTGGTAGGGGCTTGATGGTCAAAACTAATGGGGGCTTGATGGTCGTGACAGGGGGGGGGGGGCTTGGTAGTCGTGACTGGTGAGGGCTTGATGGTCGTGACAGGTGTGGGCCTGATGGTCGTGACAGGTGTGGGCTTGATGGTCGTGACAGGTGTGGGCCTGATGGTCGTGACTGGTGTGGTCTTGATGGTCGTGACAGGTGAGGGCCTGATGGTCGTGACAAGAGTGGGCTTAATGGTCGTGACAGGTGAGGGCCT